>JAPCYS010001956.1:0-170679 GCA_028641055.1 Alopecurus myosuroides
CAAATCTAGGATAACATAGATCTATCTAATATCTAATATATCCAATTGGATTCACATCAAAAGGTGTTGTAAAATAAATCCTAAAATTGAAAGAACAGACTATTGGACATTTACCAAATTGGATGTCATTTCGAAATGGTAGCTCACCTTGAGGTTAGGTCAGGTTCTACTGGTAGATCTAGTTAGGGGCTACTCTAGGAATTTTAGTTTGCACATTTTAACCATTCCAATCAAAAGTTATACCATTTTCATTCTAACAAACAGTGTCCAGTTCATCATTTATCATTCGTTCTCAAAGCATCCAAATCCAGTTCTGTCAGTTGCAAACGTTCAAGATTTTGTTCATGCATCTCTGGTAATTTTTGTTCATTTTAGTTTGACGTTTAACATTTTCATTTTTGATTAAAGCAAACCAGCAGTTTCTGAGTATTTATGAAAAGGAAAAAAAAACAGGGCAGTGGGATGAACAACGCGCGGATGTGTGGCCCAACTTCGCCTGGCGTCCCGCCTCGCTTCCGCAACGCGCGCGAACGAGCGTACCTCTTCGGGATTCAAGCATGGCCTTAGATCTTGAGAACTACGGTGCACAACCGTCATCTCTCTCTATCTCTCTCTCTCCCTTCTTTTTTCTCTCTGACGAACACACGGGCGACCGGCGGCGAGTTCGGACCAGAAGCTCACCTAGAGGGTTCGTAGGTCGATGGGAAGGTGTCGAGGGAGTCGCAGATGGTCGAGGTCGTGCAGGGGCGCAACAACCAGGACTCGAGGTGGCTCCAGTCCATGGCGCTGCGCAGGCGCTCCGCGGCGGCTCCGACAAGCTTCCCGGCGTCCCTGCAAACGAGGGGCCGCGAAAACGGTCAGGCGTGGTCCACGGAAGGTGTAGGTTCAATCTACGGTGACAGAAGGGGTTAGGGTGGCCTAGGGTGAGGGTATTTCACCTCTGTGATCCGCGGTGGCCGCGGCAAACTTTCCGTCGATTAGAGCTATCGCGGGCAGCTTGGGGCCATTGCGGTGGATGGTGAGTGAGAGCGAGGGAGTGGGAGTGAGGTGCACGCAGGCAGGGGCTCGGGGCTGGGTTTTATAGAGGGGAGCGGCAGCGCGCACGCTCGGGTGGCCGTGGCATCCGCGGGACGTGCCCGTGCACGCTCTGGCGCGACAGTGCCGCCCACCCTGGCTCTTGGGCGAGTCCAAGGGCACACTGGAGGGGTCAATGCCCACTTGCACGGTAAAAAAACGAAGAAAACACGGAGGGGGTACCACTGTAGATCGAGATAGGGATGAGGCTGTCAGGTGCCCATCCCTCCCTCCCGTTTCTCTCCTCTGAACCCTCCTCTGTCTCTCTGATCCTGGTCAACCCACTTGGAGGCTAAGGCATGGGAAAGTGGGAGTGATGACTCAGCTTCTAGAAGCCCCAAACAGTGCATCAATTGGTTGATCCATTAAAAAGATATGTGCATTTGGAAATCGCATCATCTCACTGTTTTTCTGAAAAAAAATTCAGTTAAGTTTAGTTTCAGAAATTTTGCTAAGTGTTGGATTTTCAGTGAGGGTTAGCTAAAACTTTGATATGTTTTCATGCTTTAAATATTTTCCAAAGATTGTTTTCCAAGCATGGTTCTGTTAATCAACATTTGTACTTTACAAAACAGCAAAAGAAACTAAATTTGAAATTCAGATGCTTGGTGAAAACAAGGTGGAAAAAGGGCTAATTGGAGTTTTTTCTGTTTTGCAAAAATCAACACTGCCTTAATTTCTTAACACAAAAACACCAAACAAAAGAATGTTTCTGTGATTCAAATTTTCAAACTAATTTAACCAAATTGTAGTCCATATACTAGAGATCACATCCATGCCAAGAAAACACAAAATGTGAATCTCTAGCATATAGATAACAAGGGTAAAAACCCCTAATTGACTTATTTTTCAGGAATGATTTTTATTAGAAAAACTAAGGAAAAACATTTGATTTAACTTTTATCAATTTGTTTTCTTTATTCTAATTAATACAAATACTTGTTATTAGTTGATTTCAACAATGCCACAAGGATTTTTATTTAGGGTTGCAAAGATACAAAAATTCAAATAACCCATAAATGATTCAAAAACTCCAGAAACAAAGTGAAAGAATTCTGAATCCAATTTGCTTGGATTGCATAGTCAACCATGGTATAATACATAATGTGGATTACACAAGGGCATTAAAAAGTTTTTGTTGCTCACAAAATAGGTCTCCCTCATGTGTTACAAGTGTCCCAAATATGGGGTGTGACAGATCTCCCCCCTTAAAAGAATCTCGTCCCGAGATTCACGGGTTTAGTCTTTGAGGGAACCAGGGAACTCCTTCCTGATGTAATCTTCACGCTCCAAGGTTGCTTCCTCCTCAGAATGATTCGTCCACTGAATCTTAAGGAACTTGAAAGCATTTCTCCTGGTAGCACGAACATTCTCCTCAAGTACCCGCATGGGTCGATCACGGTAGGTCAAATCATCATTGAGGTCAATGGTCTTGAAGTCAATGTCTTGGTAAGTGAGATTCTGCTCAGGTACTTGAAGACACTTCCGGAGCAATGACACGTGAAAAACATCGTGAAAGACTGACAGCTCTTCAGGTAGCTCCAGATGATAAGATACCTCTCCACGACGGGCTAGGATCTTAAACGGGCCAATATATCGGGGTGCGAGCTTTCCCTTGACATGAAAACGCTGCATCCCTTTGAGCGGAGTAACACGAAGGTACACGAAATCTAAAGAGACATCACGACGCTTAGTGTCCGCATAACTCTTCTGGCGTGATTGTGCGGCTTTAAGACGGTCACGGATTAAATGCACTTGCTCCTCTGCAGCTTTCAGAGTATCAACTCCAAAGATCTGACTATCTCCTGTTTCAGTCCAGTTCAGAGGGGTACGGCATTTCCGTCCATACAATGCTTCAAAAGGTGCCATCTGCAGGCTTGACTGATAGCTGTTATTGTAGGAGAACTCTGCGAACGGCAGACAGTCTTCCCACTTAACTCCATAGGACAAAACACAGGCACGAAGCATGTCTTCCAAAATTTGGTTCACACGCTCTGTCTGTTCATCAGTCTGCGGATGGTAGGCGGTGCTAAAGGCTAGTTTGGTTCCCAAGGCTTCGAGTAACTTCTTCCAGAATCGAGATGTGAACTGTGATCCTCGATCCGACACAATCCTGCGGGGAACTCCATGTAGGCTGACTATCCGAGAAATATAGAGATCAGCAAGCTGGTCTCCACGATATGTGGTCTTGACAGGAATAAAGTGTGCAACTTTGGTGAGCCTGTCAACGACTACCCATATCGAATCATTTCCTCGATTGGAACGTGGCAGTCCAGTAATGAAGTCCATCCCAACTTCGTCCCATTTCCAAATAGGTACTTGCAATGGCTGTAACAATCCAGCGGGACGCTGATGTCCAGCCTTCACTTGTTGACAAACATGGCACTTGGCGATAAACGAGGCAATATCTTGCTTCATTCCGTGCCACCAAAACTTCTCCTTCAAATCTTGATACATTTTGGTCCCACCAGGGTGATTAGAGTATAAAGTGTCATGAGCCTCAGTCATGATGTCTTTCTTTAACTTAGATTCAACCGGAACACAAATGCGTCCTTCATACCATAAGACTCCATCAGAATCAATGGTAAAACCGGCAACTTCTTCCATCTCCATGCGGGTTTTGATTCCCTCAATACTCTTCTGGCCCTTCTGAGCTTCCTTGATTTGATCAACTAGAGTTGGTTTAACATCGATGGCTTCCAACATGCCATAGCTGACCACCTCGATACCAAGCTGGTCAAGTTCTTTCCAACACTCCGGTTGTCTGATCTGGATCATGGAATTCAGAGAGACCGGCTCTCGACTAAGAGCGTCCGCAACAACATTCGACTTTCTGGGGTGATAGTGGATACTAAGATCATAGTCCTTGATGAGATCTATCCAACGGCGTTGCCTCATATTGAGTTCACGCTGTGTGAAAATATACTTCAAACTCTTATGATCTGTATAGATTTCACACCTCTTCCCAATAAGGAAATGTCGGCATGATTTCAGAGCATGTACAACAACAGCAAGCTCTAAGTCATGAGTAGGATAATTCAGCTCATGAGGTCTCAACTGGCGTGAGATGAATGAGATGACTTTTCCTTCTTGCATGAGAACACTTCCAAGTCCAAGCTTAGAAGCATCACAATACACATCGAAACACTTGGAGACATCCGGCATAATGAGTACCGGGGCTGTCACCAGTCGATTCTTCAGCTCTTGAAAACTCTCCACACATTTGTCCGTCGAAACGAACTTGCTATCCTTCCTGAGTAACTGTGTGAGTGGTCTGGCTATACTGGAAAATCCTTGAACAAACTTGCGATAATATCCGGCTAATCCCAGAAAAGATCTGACTTCAGTCTGATTAGTCGGGGCAGCCCGATTAGCGACAGACTGAACTAGAGAACGGTCAACAGAGATTCCACCTCCGGATACTACATGTCCAAGAAATCCAACTTCCTTCAACCAAAATTGGCACTTACTGAACTTAGCATACAGTTGATGCCGTCGAAGTGTTCCGAGAACAATTCTTAGATGTTCTTCGTGTTCTACCTCACTCTTGGAATAAATTAGAATGTCGTCAATAAAAACCACGACAAACTTGTCCATGCATTTCATGAAAACCTTATTCATAAGATTCATGAAGTAGGCGGGGGCATTGGTTAGACCAAAAGACATCACGGTGTACTCATACAACCCGTAACGTGTGGTGAAGGCGGTCTTTGGAATATCGGTCTCACGAACCTTCAACTGATGATAACCAGTACGAAGATCGATCTTTGAGAAAATTATCGCCCCATTTAGCTGGTCAAACAGGTCTTCAATTTTGGGCAGCGGGTATTTGTTCTTGATGGTGACATCATTCAACTTACGGTAATCCACACATAGACGTGAGGAACCTTCCCGCTTGTCCAAAAAATGACAGGTGATCCCCATGGTGATGCACTAGGGCGAATCAGACCTTTCCTTAACATGTCGTCCAACTGCTTCTTCAACTCGTCTAGCTCCTTCGGGTTTATCCGGTAAGGTTTCTGTGCTATGGGTCCAGTACCAGGTATCAACTCAATCACAAACTCGATATCCCGATCAGGCGGCATATCGGGTAACTCATCAGGAAACACATTCGGGTATTCACATACCACCGGAACTTCCTCAAGTGCAGGTGTGGCTATACCAGTGTGGCAGTGGTTCTCTGACTTTGACTTGGTTGCGGCGAAGGCAACTCTTACCCCATCACTGGCAGTCAATGATATGGACTTTCTGGTGCAGTCAATCACAACACTATACTTGGTCATCCAATTCATGCCTAGTACTACTTCTATCCCTTGGGATCCTAGTACTATTAGGTTGGCATGAAAAGTTTTCCCTTGTATGTCCACGGGTACTTATTTGCAAACACGGTTGGTCTTTGTGCTGGCCCCGGGTATTTGTACTAACATAGGGTTTTGCATGATGGAGGGTTTCATCCCACTCTTTTCAACAAATGGCATGGTAACAAAGGAATGAGATGCACCCAAATCAAACAATACTTCAGCAGGTACGGAGTTGACAGGAAATGTACCCATCACCATCTCTGGCGTGTCCTGAACCTCCTCAGCATTGACGTGATTCAGGTGTCCTCTGGTCACATTCTGCCTCTTGGGCCCTGGGGCATGTGTCATCTTGGTAGCATTGTTCTGAGCTGGTGCAACATTCTTGGTTGGGCAGTCCCGTGCATAGTGCCCTTCCTTGACACATGTGAAATAGACTCCACTGGGTTTGGTGTTCTGGTTTGGCTTGGCAGCATGGTTGGGTTTGTGTCCATTCCCATTCCCATTTACACTGCCTCCAGGCTTGGGTGCATAGGATGCACGGTTGTTGTTGTTGTGGTGGTGGTTGTTGTGGTTGTTGTGGCCATGGTGGTGGTTGTTGTTGTGGTTGTGGCTGTTATGGTGGTTCTTTGGCGCAAAAGTAGACGCCCTGTGTGGTGGTGGCCTGGTATATGGGGTAGGGCGGTTTCGGGGTGCACTTGGTCCTCCTTGCATCTACAGCTTCCTCTTTCTGTTTTCAAAGACGTTCTGTCTCTTGTGCTCCATCATCATCGCGGCATCCACGAGTGACTCCAGATCCGCAAATGGAATGACCACGAGGGTACACTGCAACTCATCGTGCAGTCCATTCAGGAATCTTTCCTTCTTCTTGGCTTCGGTGTTGACTTCATCTGGTGCAAACCGGGCTAGCAGAGTAAACTCTTCCCAGTATTTTGACACAGACATTCCTCCCTGCCTCAGCTTCAGGAACTTGTCCTTCATGATGTTCATCACCCCCTGAGGGATGTGATACTTGCGGAAACAGGCAGAGAAGTCTTCCTAGGTGAACACATAGTCAGGAGCGACGGTGTCGCAGGTGGTCTCCCACCAAGTCCTCGCTACCCCAGCAAGAAAATTGGTAGCAAAGAGCACCTTGTCATTCTCATCAACTCCTGCCACTTTTAGATCGTTGGTGATGGTGTGAAGCCAGTCGTAAGTGTCAAGTGGTTCCACGATCTTCGTGAACACCGGAGGGTTTGTCTGCTGAAACACCTTCAGCTTCTAGCGTACGCCATTACCGTTGTCATCGCCATGGTGGTTATTGTTGTTGGCGCTGGCAGCGGCCAACTGCTGCAGGGCAGCAATTGTGGCAGCACTCTTGGCTCTAGTGGCCTGACGCTCCTCCATGAGAAGTGCCAGCAATGCCTCCATTAACGGCGGGGGTGGTGGTGGTGGTTCCCGACGCGGCGGCATGCTGTTTATTGAGACATGTGTGAGACTATGCAGCAAGACTTATTGTTTTTAGAATGCCTTAAAAATTCGAACCATCAAAGGAGTAAGAAGCAAACGAAAAGACAAGTGATTTAATTAGGGTAGCGATTTTTAAGGGTTGAGACAATTTTCCAAACATAGTTATCATACATACAACATCACACTCAAGCATCAAGTCCTACATAGCACAACACTCCAACAGACATCTACCACAACTATGCTCCTCAGAGCTACATCGGGGGGATTCGCCTTATAGGGTCGGTGTACATCTAACTGTCACTACTCCATAACTAGGAGGTACTACGACTAGTCCTAAGCACCGTCGTCATTGAAGAGGATCTCCTCTGGGTCCTCCTCCTCAACAGAGTCGTCGTCCTCCTGCAGACTCTGCTCGCTCATGTCCATGCCCTCTGCATCGGACAGGACGTCGTCGTCAACGAGGAGGTCCTCGTTATCCCTATGGAGCTCGGAGTTCTCCTCCTCTAACTCCTCGACAGTGGAGTCTCGAGTGGAAAACTCCTCCCTAGCGGTCTTCAGGCGGTCAAGCAGGATTGCGTTCGCCTCCTGAAGGGATCCTACCTTGGTGTTGAGATGGTCACGGGCCCGGCGGGTGGTCCGTAACTGCCTCTCCAAGGCACGTGATCGCGCAGTAGCTGCCTCTAGATCGAGCATTGTCTTCCCCAGATAGGTGCAGAGAAGACGGCATTCTGCAGCTGTGGTGCGCTGCAGGATGCTCAAATCGTTGAGACGACGCTGGGTGCGATAAAGCAGAACCTCCATGTTGTCATGGTGTGCACCGAGACCCGCAAAGTCCTGAGACACGACCATAGGTGTGCCGGTCTCGTCCCTCATCCCGAGGAACTCGTAGGCAGTCCCGACGAACCGGTAGTCTCGTAAGTGAGCCAGGCGCGCTATAGCCTCCTGGATCACGCGTACTGCTCCCTCCTGCCAGGAGCGCTCGGCGGTGGCGAAGAAGAAAGCCTTCGCAGTAGGAGTAGTAAGTGGAGGGCGTATCATACACTGCACCAACCACTCCCCCTCTATGGGGGGGAGGAGACCCGGTGATCATCCCTCCCCGAAGCTCGGGAACGGGACGGTCAAGCAGCTCGGTCATCGCGACGAGTCGTCGCTCGAAGCGAAAAGAGAAGTCCCTGGCCAGTCCTAACTGGCACGCCTCCGTGTAAACAACGTCCATCTACAAAAAATTTTAAGTAAGGTTGAGTTAGTTCCCAAGTGTGCAAAATTTTAGAGTCGAACATGATGTAACTTAATGTAAGTATAGTTTGAGAAAATAGGGAAGATAGGTATAAGAATCTTTTAAAGCTTAGTCACTTAAGTATATTATTATATATATAGTACTAGTTGACGTCCATGCTAACTAAGGGCTCCTAGGGTCAGGATAGCTCTGATACCAACTTTGTAGAGGCCCCAAACCGGAAGGTCCAGAACCCCTCATATGCATACATTCACGATCCCAGGAAAATCAGTCGTGAACAACATACGAAAGTGGTACACAGATACATTATCCATTACACGAATAACAGCAGTCTTACAAGCCAATGGTCACATGACCAAGTCTTTATTTACTTCCACGCAGGGCAAGCAAAGTCTTACAACAAACTAACACAGCGGAAAACAAACAAACATAGATAGCCCATGTCACGCCGTCACCGACAGGCTGCTGACCGGGAGCCGGGCCTAGTTCGCGTAGTCGTCAGAATAGTATTCCTCCTCGTATTCCTCCTCCGGTGGTATCTCCTCAAAGTCTGGCCAAGTAAATAGCCAGGGGAGAAACCAATATGAGTACTTTTGAATGTACTAAGCAAGTCATCCTTTATACACTTACAAGATGCATCATGCTTATATGGTGGATAGGTAGGCCATAAATAGGGATCACTACCAATGATGTTCATATAAGATGACACCATAGTTGCAGTCATGTTAATCTTTATCTTTGTTGAAGAAGATACTTCAGAAGAAAATAATATAGTTTTTCTTTCTCTTGTAGATATCGCATGTACAAGAGGTTTTATAAACTTGTTTTATAAAAGGAAGTTTTTCTTTGCAAAACTTCTTGGGACAACATGTCCAAAATCTTCATCGGTACCTCCCAGGTACAAGTCTTCTGTTTTAAAACACTTTTAAAACTTAGCACAATACTAGCTACATGGCCTTTCAACTGCCCATATCCGAGGGCTCGGCTATTCTGAATAGTTTTACTCTGCAGAGGTGTACACATTCCACTAGATCCAAAACTCTGCCATGGACCACCCATGGATCGACACAGCGATATGCAAGCACCAGAGGAATGATCCTAACTGTCCACTCTGACACAAGCTAGTATGTGCTTATTCCTTCAGATGGGTTGTCTCCCCAGCATCAGGTCCCACCCTGCCTAGCCAGGAGGCCCAAACAGTCGCTTCCGGAGGAGAACTTAATCCCTCACTATGTATGTCCCGTTTCTCCCTCCTGGCGACACTTCGGTTCATAGAATCATCCTCTCTATAGCATTTTGGAATAAAACACACACTAACAAGTTCAAGTATCTAGATAGGCCACGTACCCATATTGGGGTAGAGTGGCAGTACTTCTTGGTTGTCCAGCGAACACTAGGTTATGTGCCTTTTGGAAAACATTTGAAAACACCTCTTCAGCTCCCCCGGTGAACAAGGTTCCGCCTTTCCACCGTGGACTTCTCATAGAACCCTTTTGTTTGCAAACGCACATTTTAAAAGTGTCCACTTAGGGACTCAAGATTATTAGCTTAGGCGGTATTTATATACCTTATGGTGGCTAAAGGCTCGGTAACACCAAGTTGACTAATGGCAAGGTGATAATATACTATATAATAGTAGTAGTAATATTCACTCAATAAAAATAGTTGTTGGTAATCAAGTTTTTGAAAACTTCAGAAGTAGATCATGCATAATGGTAAGTGGAGAAATAACAGCAAGCTTTAAGGATGGCTTGCCTTGGAGGTAATGAGGATCTTGCTCTTGCTCACAACAGGAATGGTAGTAATAACCTCCTGCCCCAACTATCTCTTCGTCGTTTTCAATCGTCGCAAAAGAAAGTAAAAACATCCTATCAGAACCTTACTAAGCAACCAACTTGACTTAACTATAACATACAGCAAGCAATGAACACACAAAAACAACACACCATTTCCTAAAATAATCTCACACAAGCATGTACCAAAAAAAAAATATTTACTATTATTACTACAACTACTATGGTTGAACTAATTTATTTTTCAACCAAATGAGATGGAACCAGTGGGTGTTCCACTAGGTTTTCCATGTCATTTAAGAGGTATTATGCCTCTGGTCCAACTTGTGGAAACAAAATAATTTCAATAACAAAAATGCTACTAGTTATTCTAGTGAAAACAATACTACTAGTAACAATTATTAAACCTATACATGCATTCTAAAACAAGAAAAAGTAACCTTACAGAGATGAAATCATGTAGTAACCAGTACCAAAATGGTACTGGATCCAAGTGAAACCACTCATAATAACTAGGATAAAAATCTAGCTAACCATTTCCATTACAAAATCAAATAGAAATAAACTAGGTGCTACTCCTATGCTCATACTAGTTCCAAACAGATACTAAACTTGCACAAACTTTCTAACATGGCATCTCTATGAGAAAACAACATAATATCACTCAACACATCATTTACACATGCTAGAAAACAAAATGACACTAGCAAACAATTATTTACAAATCAAAACTATTCCTTTTATTCTTAACAAAAAAGTGCATTTTCTTAGATCTATTGCCAAATTAATTCTAGAGCTCTAAAAATCACACAAAGCTAGGATAACATAGATCTAACTAATATCTAACAGATCCAATTGGATTCACATCAAAAGGTGCTGCAAAATAAATCCTAAACTTCACAGAACAGGCTACTGGACATTTACCAAATTGGATGCCATTTCAAAATGGTATCTCACCTTGAGATGAGGTCATGTTCTACTGGTAGATCTAGTCACGGGATACTCTAGGAATTTTAGTTTGCACATTTTAACCATTACAATCAAAAGTTATACCATTTTCATTCTAACAGACAGTGTCCAGTTCATCATTTATCATTCGTTCTCAAAGCATCCAAAACTAGTTCTGTCAGTTGCAAACGTTCAAGATTTTGTTCATGCATCTCTGGTAATTTTTTTTCATTTTATTTTGGCGTTTAACATTTTCATTTTAGATTAAAGCAAACCAGCAGTTTCTGAGTATTTACGAAAAGGAAAAAAGAACAGGGCAGTGGGCTGAACAACGCACGGATGCGCGACCCAACTGCGCCTGGCGGACCGCCTCGCTTCCGCAACGCGCGCGAACGAGCGTACCGCTTCGGGATTCAAGCGTGGCCGTAGATCTTTAGATCTACGGCGCACAACCGTCATCTCTCTCTCTCTCCCTTCTTTCTTCTCTCCGACCAACACACGGGCGACCGGCGGAGAGTTCGGACCAGAAGCTCACCTAGAGGGTTCGTAGGGTCATGGGAAGGTGTCGAGGGAGTCGCAGATGGTCGAGGCCGTGCAGGGGCGCAGCAACCAGGACTCGAGGTGGCTCCAGTCCACGACGCTGTGCAGGCGCTCCGCGGCGGCTCCGACAAGCTTCCCGACGTCCCTGCAAACGAGGGGCCACGGAAACGGTCAGGTGTGGTCCACGGAAGGTGTAGGTTCGATCTACGGTGACATAAGGGGTTAGGATGGCCTAGGGTGAGGGTATTTCACCTCTGTGATCCGCGGTGGCCGCGGCAAACTTTCCGTCGATTAGAGTTATCGCGGGCAGCTCGGGGCCATTGCGGTGGATGGTGAGTGAGAGTGAGGGAGTGGGAGTGAGGTGCACGGAGGCAGGGGCTCGGGGCTAGGTTTTATAGAGGAGAGCGGCAGCGCGCACGCTCGGGTGGTCGTGGCGTCCGCGGGACATGCCCGTGCACGCTCTGGCGCGAGAGTGCCGCCCACTCTCGCTCTTGGGCGAGTCCAAGGGCACACTGGAGGGGTCAATGCCCACTTGCACGGTGAAAAAACGAAGAAAACACGGAGGGGGTGCCACTGTGGCTCGAGATATGGATGAGGCTGTCAGGTGCCCATCCCTCCCTCCCGTTTCTCTCCTCTGAACCCTCCTCTCTCTCTCTGATCCTGGTCAACCCACTTGGAGGCTAAGGCATGGGAAAGTGGGAGTGACGACTCAGCTTCTAGAAGCCCCCAAACAGTGCATCAATTGGTTGATCCATTAAAAATATATGTGCATTTGTAAATCGCATCATCTCACTGTTTTTCTGAAAAAAATTCACTTAAGTTCAGTTTCAGAAATTTTGCTAAGTGTTGGATTTTCAGTGAGGGTTAGCTAAAACTTTGATCTGTTTTCATGCTTTAAATATTTTCCAAAGTTTGTTTTCCAAGCATGGTTCTGTTAAGCAACATTTGTACTTTACAAAACAGCAAAAGAAACTAAATTTGAAATTCAAATGCTTGGTGAAAACAAGGCGGAAAAAGGGCTAATTGGAGTTTTTCTCTGTTTTGCAAAAATCAACATTTCTGCCTTAATTTCTTAACACATAAACACCAAACAAAAGAATGTTTCTGTGATTCAAATTTTCAAACTAATTTAACCAAATTGTAGTCCATATACTAGAGACCACATCCATGCCAAGAAAACACAAAATGTGAATCTCTAGCATATAGATAACAAGGGTAAAAAAACCCTAATTGACTTATTTTTCAGGAATGGTTTTTATTAGAAAAACTTAGGAAAAACATTTGATTTAACTTTTGTCAATTTGTTTTCTTGATTCTAATTAATACACATACTTGTTATTAGTTGATTTCAACAATGCCACAAGGATTTTGATTTAGGGTTGCAAAGATACAAAAATTCAAATAACCCATAAATGATTCAAAAACTCCAGAAACAAAGTGAAAGAATTCTGAATCCAATTTGCTTGCATTGCATAGTCAACCATGGTCTAATAGATAATGTGGATTACACAAGGGAATTAAAAAGTTTTTGTTGGCTCACAAAATAGGTCCCCCTCATGTGTTACAAGTGTCCCAAATCCGGGGTGTGACACTGCACCAAATCCGAGTCACCATAACAAAGTATACGCTTAACTCCTATTTCCTTTGCAATATGCAAGCCATGAAGCAGAGCTTCATATTCTGCCATGTTGTTGCTGGCGTTGAAGTGTATTGTGTCGCCCTTTGGAGATTTAAGCACTACACCAGTTCCAGCGCCTTCTTTCATTTTGGATCCGTCAAAATGCATGATCCAATATTCCGACTCTGGTATCGGTGTGTTTTCCATTGCTTCTGTCCAATCAGCCATAAATATGCCAACACCTGGGATTTAATTCCCGTCCGGGGTTGGTACTTAATGTCGAATGCAGCGAGCTCAATGCCCCATTTGGCGACTCGGCATGTTGCATCCGCATTGTTGATGATATCCCCTAGTGGTGCTTTGCTTACCACCATTATGGAATGTCCTTGGAAATAATGATGGAGTTTTCGAGATGCGAAAAATACGCCATATGCCAGTTTTTGATAATGTGGATACCTTTGTTTTGATCCGGAGAATACCTCACTAATGTAATACACCGGATGTTGATCTGGTATACTTTGTTCATCTTTCTGTCTTTCCACGATTATTACTGTGCTAATAACCCTATTGGTTGCTGTAAGATACAGTAACATGGGTTTTTCGTCTTTTGGTGATGCCAAAATCGGAGCTTTCATCAAGGTTTCCTTTAACTGGGTTAATGCTTTGTCCGCCTCTTCTGTCCATTCAAATTTGTCGGATTTCTTCAACAATTTGTATAATGGCAGATCTTTGTCACCTAGCCAGCTTATAAACCTGCTAACGGTGGCTACATAACCCGTCAGTATTTGGACATCTTTTAGGCACATAGGCCTTGTGATGTTCAATATTGCCTTGATCTTTTTCGGGTTTACTTCTATTCCTCTGTGAGAAACGATAAAACCCAGAAGCTTTCCTGAGGGAACCCCAAATACGCACTTTAATGGATTCAACTTCATTTTATAAGTGCGCAAATTTTCGAAGGTTTCTCGTAGATCTTCAAGGAGTGTGTCCTTTTCCTTGGAAACTACGGCAATATCATCCACGTAAACATGAACATTTTTGCCGATTTTACTATGCAAGCATCTTTGCATGCAACGCTGGTAAGTTGCACCTGCATTCTTCAAGCCAAAAGGCATGGTTATGTAATAGTTATTTCCATATGGGGTTATGAAGGAAGTTTTTATTTGGTCCTCCTCCTTCATACGTATTTGATGGTACCCGGAATAAGCATCCAAAAATAAAAGCTCAGAGCCAGCAGTGACATCTATTATTTGATCGATTTGCAGTAACGCGAACCTATCCTTTGGACCAATTTGTTCAAGCCGGTGTAATCTATACACATCCTAAGAACAATAATATCTTTCTTCGGGGCTAATACTGGGTTCGCAGACCAATCAGTATGTATAACTTCCCGGATAAAATCAGCTGCTAAAAGCCGGATAATTTCCTTGCCTATAGCCTTCCGTCTTCTTCCATCGAAACGCAGGAGACCTTGTTTGACGGGTTTTGATCCTGGGATTACTTTGAGTTGGTGCTCAGCAAGTTCCCTGGTCACACCTGGCATAACAGCAGGACACCAGGAAAAATGTCCCAGTTCTCACATAGGAACTTGATGAGCGCGCTTTCCTATTTGTCAGTCATTCCAGTTCCCACTACGACAAACTTTGTCGGATACTTGGGATCTAGGATAACTTGTCTTGTATTCTCCGTGGCTTTGAAACTTCCGGCTTTCTTTTTCTGCCGGCATTTCTGTCAGCGATACTTCTTTAGCCAGCTCCTTCAATTATTCCTTCCGAATCACCTGTTCGACGCAAAGGGCGTTTCCTTTCTCCAGCTCGTTCGCCAATTTGAAGTCTCCACATATGGTGATTACTCCTCCTTTTGGCCCTGGCATCTTCAGATTGTTATAGATATAACATGATCTTTCCATAAATTTGGCGAAAGCCGGACGCCCGAGTATTGCGTGATAAACACTCTCGAACGGCACCACCTCGAATGAGATCCGTTCCTAGCTGAAGTGTTCTCTTTTTCCCAAGGTTACGTCTAGGAAATTTCTAGGGATTGTGCTTGTCTACCAGGAACAATACCATGAAAACGTATGTTACTGTGATTGAGCTGAGTCTCGGAGATGTGTAGCTACTTCAATGTACTTAAGTACATGATATTGATGCTAGATCCTCCATCCATCAGCACTCTTTTGAGCCTAGTGTTTTGAACAATAAGTCTTATGACCAAAGCATGCGTGCCGGGTTCTAGAATGTTACCGGGATGATCCGACTGATCCCAGGTAATTAGAGTATTTGAATACTTCAAGTACTTTAGAGTTCGAGGAACAACCGCGTTGATTTTTCGAAGTGTTCTTTTCGCATGTTTCGCTGAGGGAGTTGCCAAGGAAGTTAAGTTTCTCCTTCAACTCTCGGGAATTTTGGCTCGCCTTTCCGTTGTTGTTCCTGCATTTTATCATCAGTGTCCAATTCACTTTCTTCTTTTTCAGCTTTTGGCTTTTGCTTGTTGAACTTCCTTTTGAAATTCTTTCCTTTGTTCCTGGATCCTGCAGTGCCTTTCATGTGTTTGTTGAGGCAGCACTGTGCATTAGTATGGGTAGGATTCCCAAATTGCGAATGGTGGACACAGTTTTCCAACTTTATCTTTTCCCGTTCTTCTTTAGAATAGGAGATTGGCTCTGTGTTTCTTCCTTTCCATTTGCTGCCATTATCCTTTCCAAAGGTTAAGTTTACTTCTTTGGGTTTTGGTTGTGCTTTTGGAGTAGCCTTCTTTTCAGGCAAGATGCCTTTTTGGCCTGAACCAAAGCATCAATATTTCAACCTCTCGCTCTTGTATCATCTTCAGCCTCTGCGTGCTCATTGGCGGTGGTAAGCATAGATCCAAGATCTTTGTGCTCCTTCAAACCAACCATGAACGGTACGAGGCCGGGTTTCAGGCCATTGATGAAAGCATGCATTGCTTGTACATCACTTACTCCAGAGCAACTATTCTTCATTGCAGTCCATCTTGAGATAAAGTCGACATACGACTCATCCTCATATTGCATGCAACGGTTCAGCTGGTTTATACTCTTAGGACGTTTGTACGTGCGCTGAAAATGCTGAGCGAATACTCTCGCCATATCTTCCCAGATGTCCACTGTCCTTGACGTAGCCCATTGATCCAATCTCTGGCTCCGTCCAATAACATTAGGGGAAGAAACTTCACAGCCTCTAAATATGTCCCTTTGTTAATCTAGACGACAGTATAGTAATCTGAAAGCCATGTATCCGGGTTAGTGCTTCTGATATACTTTTGATATGGACCAACTTTGGCGAAGCCAGAATGTAGACTGATTCTTCGGATCCTGTCAGTGAAACACTTAGGTCCAAAGTATAGATCGTCTCTTTCCGCCTTATCGACGTGAGCGGAGTATCTTTCGGCTGAATGGACAGAAGGGTATCTGCTCCTTTCTGGCCCATTGTTACGCGAGTGCGTTCTTCCGGGATTATCCCTACTTCTTCCATTGTCATGTCCTTTGGAATAAGGTGGAGTTCTACTTCTTGGCCTTTCTTTGTTCCTATGAGGAGTACAGGATCTCTCACGCCTGTGAGGATTGTCATATCTTTCGGCTTTATCAGCTGGGTGTCGTGGTGGTATCACGGCAGATGCCATAGGATGGCTAATTGTTTGGGGTCGATGGACGCTGGAGGTGTTCGGGGAGGGACC
The DNA here is from genome assembly GCA_028641055.1 of Alopecurus myosuroides. Classification (NCBI taxonomy): domain Eukaryota; kingdom Viridiplantae; phylum Streptophyta; class Magnoliopsida; order Poales; family Poaceae; genus Alopecurus; species Alopecurus myosuroides. The sequence goes on from JAPCYS010001956.1 coordinate 16,651, forward strand.
ACGCAGCGAGTAGCCGCGTGTGGGATGAATCAAGCACTGCAAACAACAAGATCTACCCAGGTTCAGGGCCCTCGTGTGGAGGTAAAACCCCTACTCCTGCCTTTCTCTCTTTGTATTTGTGTGTCACCGAGTAGCCACAGTACAAGTTTGGCCTACAGCCGAGTAGCCACTCTTCTCCCCACGTGATGATCTAGGTCAAGAATGTGAACTCCTGCAACGTCTCCTAACGTCTGTGAACCTAGTGAGTCGACCTCTCACAGGAGGGGGCAGGGCACCTTATATACTGGTGCCCGGCCGGATACAGCCAAGAGGGAAAAGTACAAACAAATGTCGACATAGTGTGCACACTGCACACCTCCAGCTTCTCGCTGACAGCTTTGGCTTCCTAGTTTGTTTTGTGTAAAGTCGTTGTGCAAAACCAAGATGATGATCTGTTATCACTGTCACGTCCACAGGGTAGGCCCCCTAACCTGCACCGCCCTGCTGACACCCTGGCGGATAAGCACGCGCTCTGCAGATGAACAATGCACTAGTACGGACCCGGGATACGCGGGATCCTGTGTCAGAACGGCTCCTTTGACTTCTGGCCCGAGTAGGAAACCACTGCCTCTACTCGGACCACTTCCTCTACTCGGAGGAGAATAACTTCCTTGATTCTTTCTCCTGGCCATCAGCGTGTATGGCCGAATAGCAGTCGACCGCGTAGCGTGTACCGGGTAGCCAGCTACTCCGCCAAACCTCTCCTTTGATCTTGCCTTTGGCACTTGCCTTTATCCTACTCGGGGGTACCCGACATTAGTCCCCGAAGCTGGTAGAGTCCTGCGAACCTGTTCACTGGGCTCTTCCAGCTTAAAACAAATCTTGCCTTCGAACCGTAAGATGCCGAGTAGCACCTCTGAGTAGCCTCCACTTCTTGCTTGAGTCTCTTCTTTTCCGAGTAGCAGCATTTCTCTTCTCTCTCGCCGAGTAAAATGACTTTGTGAAATCCTGAACAGAATCTCAGCGTGGCAGAGCAAATCCATCTCTCCGCATCACAACTGGGCACGTGTCACGCCCTCGTACCCCCGACGCCTCGGTGCCTGGGATATGACAGGCCACGCGCCCATCACTGCGACCTGGGCCCACTAGCCCGTTAGGTCACTTCAACTGCAGTTATTAGCCCACGATCTCGACGTGGGATCAATTGCGCCTGTTACGCGCGCAACCTGCGCTGTGTGCGTTTCTAACCGGCTCGCATCCCACGTCGCACGATCCCCACGCACAACTGATCCCACTAACTCCGCTGGTAACGCAACCCGAGGGGAGAGATAAATACCCCCTCGGTAACTCCTCCTTCTCTTTCCTGCTCACATTCACCTCTTGCCTCTTCGCCTTTCCGCCGCCGCAGAGCACTCCGCCGCCGCGCACCTTTGCCGTGCCGCTCCGTGTGACGCCGGAAAGCTAGCCACTCCTCCACCAAATCTCCACGAATCTTCCATCCATCCACTTCCTCTCCATGGCTCGTGATGACGACGCCCGCGCCGGATGGGCAGGATCTGAGGTCACGGCGGAGGATTGCCAATGGTTGGTAAACACCCGCCGTGTTCCTCCCGGCGTGCGGTGTAGGCCCGCGGACGGAGAACTCGTCCCCACACCGGAGGCGGATGAGTTTGTCGTGTTCCTCGCCCACTTCAAGCGAGGATTCGGCCTGCCCGTTTCGGATTTCTTCAAAGAATTCCTGAACCACTTCGGGCTGCAGCCGCACCACCTGCCTCCTAACGCCATGGTGATGCTCGCGTACCACGCCGTGGTCTGCAAGGAGTTCCTGGGTGTGTGCCCAACGGTGCATACCTGGGCGCGCTACTTCTTCTTCCGGAAGCAGAGCGTCCCCAAGCCCGGAAGCACGGAGAGCTCCCGCAGCATGACGAAGACGGGAAGCGCAATGATGCTGCAGCGCGGCTCCGTCAACCACCCGCGCATCAAGGGGCTCGATACGGTGCGCAAGTGGCAGCGCACCTTCTTCTACGTCAAGAACGTTCCTGCCGAAGAAGGAGCGGTCACGGACCGGATAGGGCTCCCCAAGTGGACGAACACGCCGCCCACCCAGCAAAATTAGGGATACAAGCCGAAGCTGGAAGGCGATATCCTTCAGGTCGAGAAGCGCCTCGCCGAGCTGAGGGAGTTGGGATTCAAACGCGATGATCCCATTGCGTGTTGGATCTCGAGGCGGGTGCTCCCGCTTCAGCGCCACTCCCACCTCATGTGCTACATGGGAGGCAGCAGGGACTGCACGAGGACCACCACATTCGAGCTGAGTACAGCGGACGTAGCCGTCTGGGCGCGCTCCATCGTGAAGACCGGTCTCACCGATAACTGGCAATACGGCTTCGTGCCATATAGCCGTGACAAGCCAATCGAACAGGTTAGCACTTTATGCTTTATTTCTGCATTCTGATACCGAATAGGTGGCTTTCCAGCTTAGTATGCTTAGTCCTTGCATGCTGCGCCGAGTAGGACACCACTAGCATCCCATTGGCTTTATGTGCTTTGTGTTTGCACGCCATGCTGAGTAGAGAACCTTAGCCAAATATGCCAAATATTCTTTGTGTTTGCATGCTACTCCGAATAGGGCACCACCAGCATCTCATTGGCTTTATGTGCTTTGTGTTTGCACGCCATGCCGAGTAGAGAACCTTAGCCAAATATGCCAAATAAGCTTTGTGTTTGCATGCTACTCCGAATAGGAGCTTATGGACTCATATGCTTTGTGTTTGCATTCCGTGCCGGGTAGGATCCCTTAGCCTTTTGCTCAACTGACTTGTATTGCCTGCCTTTCTCTCCAGCACATTGAACGCCAGCTCGCTGAGATTGAGGAGCGCTTAGAGGGCAACTGGAGCAAAGACCGGGAAGAGGACGACGAGACCGCCTACGACACCCAGGCCACCCTCTGTGTTCCTCACTCCGAACAGCAGGGTAAGCACCAAAATGACGCGTCCATTCGTGACTGGTCTGAGGACGAAGATGAAGGTGACTGAGTTCGCCTCCCTAGTTGCAAGTAGCGCGATCCCATTTCCTTTCCGCTTCTCAACTCCGTCTTCTCCTCTACTCTGTAGATGACCCCGATGCGGACGAGGAAGACGAGGATGTCCTCGACGTCGATCCCGTCGCTGTGGCTGCTCCTACCACTCGGAAGAGGGCAGGTAGCGGTGCCCAAGAGCCCGCTGCCAAGAAGGCCAAGAAACCCGAGAAGAAGAAGAAGGTTTCAGGCAGAAGGCCACTCCCTACCCGCAAAGGGTAAGTAATTTCCTTCTACGTTATACTCTGCTGCTGCTTCTCGGTGTTCTCTTCCCCTCCTCTTTTTCTAAACTCCCTTTCTCCTTCAGTGATCCTTTGGATGCCGACGCTGCTGCGGCTCCCGCCACCTCCAAGAGAAAATCAGCCATCGACCTCGAGGCGCTCATTGATCTTTCCGAGGACGAGGATGAACCAGCAGCACGGGATAGGACACGTGCGTCCTCTCCCGTGAAGGAAGAAGAAGAAGGCACCAACGCCGAGGATATGGGCGCTGGTGCCCAAGACATGGACCAGGAGCAGCAGGCCCGCGCAGAACAGAGTGCGCAGGATGCTGCTCAAGACGAAATCCCCCCTTCTCCCCCAGCTGCCTCAGCTGGGGAGAACATCGCGCAAGATGCCGAGTACCAAGACCATGCCGCTCTTGAGCGGCAAGACGAGAACCTGGAGCAGCCAGAAGACGAAATTGTTGTTCAGGACGACTCCGCGGCCCAGCCGCGGGTAGAAGAACCAGAAGATGTACAACCCGATGCCGCTGCCGAGCAGCGGGTTGAGACAACCACGGTAGAGCAAGACCTGCAGGGCCAAGCGCAGGCGGATGCTGTGCCGGGTAGCCGGCCCTCTGTGTCGTCTACCCAGCAGGTTACTCCTCCTACCGCACCGAGCCCTCCACGACCAGTGAAGAAGACCAAGACTGCACCAAGCCCTCCAGCTAAGCAGAGCACACAGAAGACCGCGTCGAGCCCTCCTCCCAAACAAGGTGCTAAGAAGACTGCTTCTCAGACGGATGCTGCCGGCAAAAAGGCCATCCAGTATGACGCCCCAGTTCGCAGGAATCCACCGCGCAACGCTGCGCAGGATGCTGCTATGATGCCGCCGCCGAAATCAACCGGGAAGGCTGTTGCACAGAGCGCGCAGCTTACGATTGGCGCTTCTGGCAGTTCCGCTGGCGCAGGCGAGGGATCGAGCGCTCAACAGCCGCAACCCAGCTTCCTGCCTTACATGTTGCAGATGGCCAAGCAGCATGTATCAAGTTGAACAAGACCGAGCAGCGGGTCGCCCTTACGAAGGGCGCCCAGGCCAAAGCGGTAGATTCCAAGTTGCCGGATAAGAAGAAAGCCCTTTCGATCTACTCACGCGAGGTCCAGGAGACTGAGATGCAATCCGAGGGGCTGGAGCAGATTATTGACCGAGTAGGCTTCATCGACCAGGTGTGGGAAAGCGCCATCCATGGCAACAAAACTTGGGATGGCATGACCGTGGGCCCACTGGACCACTGGCGCATTGACTGGAACAAAGCTGACATGGGCTACAATCCCATGACCATCTCCTCCACTACAAGCACACTGGCCGCGAAGCTATTCGTTCACTGCAAGGCCACCAAAGACTCGAACAGACATACGATGTAAGTTTCATTTGCTTGTTCCGAGTTGTTGCTTGTTCCGAGTTGCAACTTTTCTTCTCTTCTATTCTTGTTTTTCTCCTTATCCATTACCCAGTCCTCGAGATTCGGGCCGAGTAGACGAGTACTCAACCGAGTTGCCGTCTTCTCGGGCCAAATCTTCAAAAAACTATCTAACTCCTTTTCTTTCTTTTTCACAGAATAGCCTCATGAAGAGGACAAATCTGTTCCGGCGGCTGCTCTGGAATCATAGCATCGCAAGGAGGCGCATTTAGGCCCTGGAGAAGGAGCGCAAGACTGACGCTGAGACGGAGCAGGCTGCGGTTGATTGTGCCCTCCAAATTTCCGAACTTGAGAGTAAGCATTTAGCTATTCGGTTAATGCGTTTTGTGTTTACGCCCGTGTTTGCTCTTTGCTCTAACTCCTTCTACTCTGCAGGCAAGTTTCAGGCGATGGCAGAGGAACACAAACATTGCCATGTCTTTGTTGCTTCTGCTGAGACCACCATCAAGCAATTGGAAGGTGAGTTGCCGTCTACTCTGCTTGTTTTTCTCCTTTTCCTTTGTTACTCTGCTAACCGTACTATCCTTTCCGCAGAAGAAAACAAGAAGTTCCGGGAAGAGCATCTCAACTGTCCGATGCCTGCCGAGGTGCAGCAGCAGCTGGCTACCCGAGAGGCAGAGCTGCAGAAAGAACGCGACGCAGAGCGCGCCGAGTTCGAGGAGATGCAGGTCAAGCTGAAAGACACTCTCCAAGATGCCCTAAACCAGGCTGCCGAGAAGGGCTGAGTGAAGGCCGCAGCCAAAGCTAAGGAGAGGGCCCTCGAGTTGGAAATCGAGGTGCTGAAGAAAAGCAACGCGGACCTCATGCTCCAGCTGGCCAACTGCCGCAAAATTGAAGAGAGGCATGTTGCGGATGAGGAGGCTTGGAGGAGAAAGCTTGAAGCGCTACTCTGCGAACTTAACAGTAAGTTCGCGCTTCTCTGCACCTGCATGTTTCCTTCTTCTTCTGTTTGGCTTGATTTGCATCTCTTCTCTGCCTCCGTTTCTAATCCTTTCTAATAGCATTCTCAGAAATCTTCCCTGACCTCTGCGCGGCTTGCACACCTGCCCTGACTAAGGCGCAAGAAATTCGAGCTGAGAAAGGATTGCCCACGAACACCAAGTCTACAATTGAGGACAATCTCACGAGCATCCAATCACAGCTCCGCCATCTTAGGGGCTTGGGCACCGACATGGTGTCCACAGCCTTCAAGCTTCACGCTCTGTTCTGGCCTCAAGACTCTGCACCAAAGACCATCCGCGCGCTCTCCGAGAAGCTCAATGGTGTCAAGGCCGAGTTGAAGAAATGGCGTGCGTCCGCAGCTCGGCAGGCGCCGAGCTGCTGCTTCTCTTCATCTGCAGCTGGTACGAGAACCTGAACCTCGATACCATCCTTGAGGTGCGCCAGAACTCGAAGTGGCAGGACGATCCCGACTGCGTGACTCGCCGCCAGGCAGTTGCGTACGAGATTGCCTCCTACGCGGACACCGCCCTCTTCATCGACGGCCCCACCGAGCCTGACACCGAGGTGGAAGGCGAGGATGAAGATGAAGATGAAGACGAGGACGAGGACACCGAGTCGGATGACTTGAGGTGCTTCGAAAACTCTGGTGCCAAGGATGGATACAGGAAGGGGAAGGGCAAGGCTGCTGCGGATAGCGACGAGGAGCCGGATGCTGAAAGCCAAGACGCCACCATCACTACCGAGATGGTGTTCCAGGATGCGGCTCCCGAGCTGGGCTCGTCTTCTGGCGCGGCCCTTGACTACGCGGCGTTACTCCGCACGCAGTCCACTGCATCCACTTCAGCTACCGACCCCATCTCGGTGGTCACTGCCACCTCTGAGCAAGCTGCTGTCAACACTGAAGCTGATGCTGCTAACGCCAACTTGGAGAACACTGCTACTTCCAATTAGTTATCTCCTGAAAACACTTATGCTCCAAAACTTTTTATCAAATCCCCGGGATGCAGGGTGCATATGTATCAAACAATTTTCTTTTTCGTTGCTACTCAGTTTTATTTCCCTTGACGTTTGAAGTTTATTAATTTGAGCAATTCTGGCTTGATGGCGGGTTGCGTTATCATGCAAGTCCCCGAGTTGCATTTTTTATCCGTTCTTCCTTTTTTATCTCAGCTCTTACCTGCAACTTGTTGCTTTTTTGGTAGTCGAGTCACAAGAGTTTAAAGTTGGAGTTTCAAATACTTAGCCACTTAGAAACATTCATAGTAACGCTACTCATCACCTAGCCGAAAAAAGTTAACAGAAAAGCAGTAAAGAACGTTCTACTCGGTTCCTGCGCTCCTCTTTTCCTTAGTCATTTTTCTTGTGCTCATTGACCTCTAGCTTGTTCTCTTGCTTGCCATGAAGCCGGGTTTCGGACAGCAGCAGAGTCGAAGAGTTGGCTTTTAGGTTTAAACACAGTACTAAATTTACCTCTGAAATTTTGAGCAGAGCAACCGAGTAGACAAAGGTAAAGCAGAATAGAAACACGCAGAGCTAGTTTGGACGAGGGCAGTCCCCGAGTTCAATTTCAGATTGCATAGTAGAGGTTTAACTCGGATAAGAGGGTACATACACCTTTTTGCTCACGAATGAAAGCAACGGAGTAGAGCTACATTCCAGGGGCGCTTAGATTCCTCTCCAGCTTTATCCGGCCTGTTCTTCTGTGATGGCTGTACGTCCACAAGATAATAGGCATCATTGTGTAGAGCCTTGCTCACAATGAATGGCCCTTCCCATGGAGGAGATAGCTTATGCATCCCGGCTATGCGCTGCACGAGCCTAAGCACCATGTCTCCTTCTCGGAAAACCCTTGGGTTCACTTTCCGGCTATGATAACGCCTCAAGTTTTGCTGGTAAACAGCTGATCGTGACAGAGTAAGCTCTCTTGCTTCTTCTAGCAGGTCAACGTCATCTTCTCGAGCTTCTCTCGCCTCTGCCTCAGTGTAGAGGGTTACTCGGGGTGAGTCATGCTCTAGGTCATTTGGCAACACGGCCTCAGCCCCATAAACCAAGAAGAATGGTGTGTAGCCGGTTGACCGGTTAGGGGTAGTCCTTAGACTCCACAACACCGCTGGCAACTCGTCTAACGAACACCCCGGTGTTTTCAGCAGCGGCTCAATCAGCCTTGGCTTTATGCCTGAAAGCACCATGCCATTTGCTCTTTCCACCTGCCCACTGGAGGCGGGATGCGCGACAGACGCGACGTCTAGTCGGATGTGCTTATCTCTGCAGAATCTCACCATGGCACCCTCAGCAAAATTCGTGCCGTTGTCCGTGATGATGCTGTGCGGGTAGCCGTATCTCAGGATCACATCCTTCAGGAAACTCACAGCAGTGGCTCCATCACATTTCCGAATAGGCTTCACTTTAATCCACCTGGTGAACTTATCAACCATGACCAAGATGTGAGTCATGTTGCCTCTAGCCGGCTTGAAGGGACCAACCATATCCAGACACCAAACAACAAATGGCCAAGTAATGGGAATGGTTTTCAACTCGGAAGCAGGCATGTGGATCTTACTTGCGAATCTCTGGCAGCCGTTGCACTTCCTCACAATATCTTCAGCTTGCTTCAAAGTAGTGAGCCAGAAGAAGCCATGCCGAAAAGCCTTCTTGACTAGGGCTCGAGAAGAGGCGTGATGCCCGCATTCTCCTTGATGTATCTCCACCAGAATTTCTTCTCCTTCTTCCGGTTCCACACAGCGTTGCAACACGCCAGTGGGACTTCTTTTATGCAGCACTTCTCTGAAGATGGTGTAGCCCTTGGATCTTCTCTGAATTTGCCTTGCGGTAACCTCATCATCTGGCAGGATGCCATCCTTTAGAAAGGATAATATGGGCATAGCCCAACTCGGCGTTTCCCGTGCGTGAAACACTGTTCGTCCACTTCCATCGGAACAGCCACCACTTCGTCTTTTTCTGAGTTGGGGTCGATTCTCTGCAGCCCCGAACGGTTTGCAAGGACTTCCTCAATGAACGCGACAGTCCCCGAGTTGAGAGGGGCAGTCCCCGAGTAAAGAGGGGCAGTCCCCGGGTTGCAGGCGCCAGTCCCCGGGTCCTCTTTTGCGCCCTCCCATTCAATCTCCATTGGAACTGCTTCTTCACTAGGCAGAGAAGGAACGAAAATGGACTCCGAGTTGGGGGATGGCTTGATGGATGGCTTTCTCAAATGCTCCAAGGCAATCCCAGCAGGGATGTACTGCCGAGAAGACCCCAACTTGGACAGCTCATCTGCTGCCTCATTCTCTGCTTGGTGGATGTGTTGGAACTGCAGCCTTCAAAGAATCCCGTCATGGTTTGGACCAGGAAGCGGTATGACGCCATGTTGGCATCCAGAGCATCCAAGTACCAGAAACTTGCTGCACAACCAGATCCGAGTCGCCATATCATATGATGCGCTGCACACCAACTTCCTTGGCTACCTTCAAACCATGCACCACGGCCTCATACTCTGCAATATTGTTGGACGCCTTGAAGTGGATTTGTAGCACATATTTGAGTTGATCTCGCTTGGGTGATGTAAGCACTACGCCAGCGCCAAGGCCTTCCTTCACTTTGGAGCCATCAAAGTGCATCTTCCAGTAGTTGGACACCAGAGTAGGAGGCTCATACTGCACCTCAGCCCAATCCACAAGAGCGTACGCGGCCAACTCGATTTCCCACTTGGCTACTCTGCCACTTGCTTCCTTGTTGCCCATGATATCCGAGATGGGAGCTGAACTCACCACGGTGATGGGATGTTCTTGGAAATAGTGCTTTAGCTTCTTGGCGCCCAGGTACACGCCGTAAGTCATCTTCTGGTAGTGCGGGTAGTTCTGTTTGGAGCTGGACAGCACCTCACTATGATAATACACTGGCCGCTGCACACTTTTGCCTTCCTCTTCTCGCTCCACCATAATCACCACGCTGACTACCCGGTTGGTAGCGGCAATATATAGCAGCATTGGCTCCTTGGGTAGCGGGCTAGCAAAGATGGGAGCGCTACCCAGCATCGCCTTCATCTCATTGAATGCCACATCAGCTTGCGGTGTCCAGACGAACTTGTCGCTTTTCTTCATCAACTGATACAGAGGCAGAGCCTTCTCGCCCATTCTGCCCAAGAAACGACTCAGCGATGCCAAGCAACCAGTGAATTTTTGCACGTCCTTCAGGGATCTCGACAAAGACATGCTCTCAATAGCTTTTATCTTTGAAGGATTGGCCTCAATGCCCCGACTGGATACCAAGAAGCCGAGTAGCTTGCCAGCGGGACGCCAAAGGTGCATTTACTCAGGTTCAGCTTTATCTTATACTTGCGCAAGTTAGCAAAAGTTTCCTCAAGGTCACTAAGTAGAGTATGTGTTTTATTCGTTTTGATGACAATGTCATCTACGTACACCTGCACATTTTTGCCGAGTTGATCATGCAAGCATTTATGCATGCATCTCTCATAAGTAGCACCCGCATTCCGCAACCCAAAGCACATGACACGATAGCAATAAGCCCCGTACGGGGTAATGAAAGCAGTCTTTATTTGATCAGCCGGGTTGAGAGCTATCTGATGAAAACCAGAGTAGGCATCTATGAAAGACAAAAACTCACAACCAGCAGTGGAATCGATCACCTGATCGATGCGGGGTAGCGGAAAGGGATCCTTGGGGCAGGCCTTGTTCAAGTCGGTGTAGTCGACGCACATGCGCCATGCGGTAGCGGCCTTGGGGTCCTCCTTCTTCTTCTCAACCATGACCGGGTTGGCTAGCCAATCCGGATGCAACACCTCCATGATGAAATTGCTTATCAGCAGCTTGGTGATCTGATCACCAATGGCCTTCCTTCTCTCATCTCCGAAGCGGCGCATAGCCTGCTTCACTGGTTTGGCGTCGGGGCGCACATGTAACGAGTGCTCAACCAACTCCCTCGGGACACCTGGTAGATCCTCATTGGACCAGGCGAATACGTCCCGATCCTCACGGAGGAAGTGGATGAGCTCGCTTTCCTATTTCTCCCCCAACCCTGAGCCAATGATGGAAACACGGTCGGGGAACTCAGGGTCAACCTGGATCTTCTTCGTCTCTTGGGATGCCTGGAATGCCGTCCCGTACTGGGAACCCGGCATGCCTGGCGCACCACCTTGCGCGGATTGCGCCATAGCCACCACCTCGTACATCTTCTTCTTTTCGGCAGCAATCACCATAGACTCCGCCAACTGAGAACCAGCAGAGGCACACTCCATAGACTTCTTGTAATCACCAGAGATGGTGATCACGCCATTGGGACCAGGGATCTTCATCTTCAAATACGCAACATGAGTAGAGGCCATGAACTTGCTCAGAGCAGGCCTGCCGAGTAGGGCGTGATAGGGGCTCGGATGATCAACTACCTCGAACTGAAGACTCTCTGTGCGGCAGTTCTCCCTGGTGCCGAATAGAACGTCTATCCACACTCGGCCAATTGGAGAACAAGAAACTCCCGGCACAATGCCGTGGAAAGTGGTCTTGCTGGGTAGCAGCATGTTCTCGGCCATACCGAGCTTCGCAAGCGTGTCTCTATACACAATGTTGATGCTGCTGCCGTTGTCGATCAGTACCTTGCTGAACCTCACGTTCTTCTGAGTACCCAAGAAGGTGGGATCCACCACCAAGGCGTAGCTACCCGGGTTGGGAATCACCTTAGGATGATCCGCTATGGACCACGTGATCTCTTGGTTGCACCAGTGCAGGTAGTGAGGAACAGCAGGGATCACAACATTGACTTCCATGGCACGCCTGTGCTGAGACTGCTTGTCGACGGGCTCAGAGGTGAAGATCATATAGCTCTCGTGATGCTCCTGGTACTGATTGCGGCCTCCATCGCCATTGTCGCCATTGCTGTTGCCCTGGTTGTTGTTGTTGCCCCTGTTGTTGTTGCGGGCATAGAAGTTGCGGTTGCGGTCGTTGTTGTTGTTGTTGTTGTTGCGGTAGCCATCGTTGTTGAAGTAGCGGTTGGCTCCTAAAGCCACCTGGTTCACATTCTCTCTTCTCGGGAAAGCTGGAGGCCGGGCAGCCGGTGCGCGAGCAGGCTGCACAATGGCATTCGCAGCTGACAGAGGAGGAGGAGGAGGCAGGCCCTCATTCTTGATCTCTTCCCACCAACTGCACTGCCGAGTAGTGTGGTTGGCGGGTCTAGCGGGATGCCGAGTATGGAAGCTGCATGGGCCATCCTTCATGTCCTTGAAGACAAAGTTCTGAACAGTACCCGAGTTGCCGCTACCCTGCTGGGGAGCGTTGTACGGCTTCTTGACGCCTTGGCCCTGATTCTGGTTCTGCCCGTACTGGGCTCCAGCAGTTTTTGGCCTCTGGCTACTCCCAGCTCCGGTAGCCACAGCATTCACCTCCTCAGGATCGTACTGGGTATCAATCCGGTCACCTCTGCGCTTGTTGCGGAACTCATTGCGCTTGTTGTTGTTGTAGTTCCTTCTCGGCTCAGCAGCATCAAGAAGAGGCTGAGTTGGGTCACCAAGTGCGTACTGATCCGCAATCCGGATGGTCTCAGCGAGAGTACTCAGCATCTCTCTCTGCAGCCTTTGCCACAACATGCTGCCATGCCTACAGCCCTGCGCAAACCAAGTGATGGCCTGGGCCTCGTTCACACCTTCACAGGTGTTCCTCAGAGTACTCCACCGAGTAAGATACTCTCGGTCCGTCTTCTCTTCCCGCTGCCTGCAAGCGGATAGCTGCTGCAGCCTATTCGGCCTCTGGTAGGTGCTGGTGAAGTTGCTGACAAAGGCCTCCACGAAGTCAAGCCAGCAGTTGATGCTGTGCTTGGGCAGGTTGTTGAGCCAAGTTCTTGCTGGTCCTTCTAGCATCTGCGGGATGTACCGCACGGCCCATCTCCGGTTGCCGCCTGCAATGTGCACGGCTGTGACATAGTCATCAAGCCAGTCTTTCCGGCTTGGTGCTGCCGTATAGCACTCGGTCCCCCTAGCGAGCTGGAACTGCTTCACAGATGGCTCTGTCATGATGCGTGGGCCAAAGCATTCTGGGCCAGGCGGCCCCTTGCTCTCGAGTTGCGCGGATAGGTTAACCCGGTCCAGCTTGTGCCTGGCATCACTAGGCTCCAGCACACGCTCACCCACGCGATCCATGATATCATAGCCAGCCAACCCCATAGCCGAGTAGCCATCATCATATCTGTCCACCTGCACGACTGCAGGTTGCTCCACCGGGTTGGCGGCTGGCGCGATCGCACGCGGCTGCGGTCTCTGCCGAGTAGGCTGAGCAACCTGATGCTGAGAAGGGCCTGGGCAATCTCCATTTCGCGTCTGGCTATGAGCTTTATGGGCTTGATAGCCTGCTCTTGCATTGTTGTGTTTTTGACCGGACTGTCGCGGCACAGCGTGCTGTTTCGCGGTGACAGCCGGGTCGTACACCTGCATCTGCCTGTCTCTGCCAGAGTACCCACTCCGGTCCTTCTCATGGCTGGGATGCGGCGATGAGGCCTGATCGTTAGATCTGGCCGCATGCGAATGCACCACCTGAGAAGCTCCAGCACCCGGATTGGCTTTCCGGAACTCCTCGTTCTGCCTAGCAGCCTCTAGCACTAGCTCATTGAGCCTATTCTGCTGCCTAACGCGCGCGTCGCCGGTGAGATGCGGCAACTCAGCGGCTACACCTCAGCAGCTCTAAGGGTTTTGGCGGGGGTGCTGTATTTGGATCTGGTGGTGGCGGTGTTTTGGCTATCAGCTTGGCCAGCAGTTTCACCAACTGCTGCCATCTCGGTGCCTAGCTTGCGGCACGTAGCGCCTGCCTTGGCAGGCCTCCTAACTACAGGCGTAAAGCCGTGAGCTCTGTTGTACTCGTTCTGGTCCAGGTTAAGCTCGAGCCTAACCTTTTCCAACTCCACCTGCTCCGCGAGCAGCGCCTGGCGCTGCTGGTCGATCTGCGCCCTCATGGCCATAAGCTCAAGCTCGGTGGGAGGCAGCATGCCTACTCGCACGGCGGATGCCGGTATCGTCGATGTCGTGGAAGGAGGGATGTAGCCCGGAGGTTCTGGGGCAGCTCGTAGGGCTTGTGCGTTCTCGGGAGCTGGCTTGGGCCAGCGAGCTCCTCAACGACTGCCGCGGATGCAGCTGTGCCCTTCCCGGCCGCGATAGCCGGGCCGGTCATCAGCACTTCCACGCTGTCCGCAGAACAACCAGTTGGCTTTCCCGTGCAGCGATGACAGCAGGGGGATCTTCCGCGACGTGCACCTGCTTGGGGTACTCGCGGACGATGGTGGTGGCGACGTAGACGAGGTGCGAGCCGAAGGAGAGCACCGTGCCGCCCTCTGGCATGGCCCTGCCGCCGAAATCGCCGGTGTTGTCGATGACGAAGTCGAAGGAGCCGAATCTGCGGACAAGGCCACAGACCACGCGCTCCCCAGTAGCAGAAAAGGATCCCGTCCGAACGTGAACTCCAGCCAGCGCCGCTGGTTGCCCCACGGTGGGCGCCAACTGTCATGGTGGTATCACGGCAGATGCCATAGGATGGCTAATTGTTTGGGGTCGATGGACGCTGGAGGTGCTCGGGGAGGGATCACGCAGCGAGTAGCCGCGTGTGGGATGAATCAAGCACTGCAAACAACAAGATCTACCCAGGTTCAGGGCCCTCGTGTGGAGGTAAAACCCCTACTCCTGCCTTTCTCTCTTTGTATTTGTGTGTCACCGAGTAGCCACAGTACAAGTTTGGCCTACAGCCGAGTAGCCACTCTTCTCCCCACGTGATGATCTAGGTCAAGAATGTGAACTCCTGCAACGTCTCCTAACGTCCGTGAACCTAGTGAGTCGACCCTCTCACAGGAGGGGGCATGGCACCTTATATACTGGTGCCCAGCCGGATACAGCCAAGAGGGAAAAGTACAAACAGATGTCGACATAGTGTGCACACTGCACACCTCCAGCTTCTCGCTGACAGTTTTGGCTTCCTAGTTTGTCTTGTGTGTAAAGTCGTTGTGCAAAACCAAGATGACGATCTGTTATCACTGTCACTGCCACAGGGTAGGCCCCCTAACCTGTACCGCCATGCTGACACCCTGGCGCGGATAAGCACGCGCTCTGTAGATGAACAGTGCACCAGTACGGACCCGGGATACGCGGGATCCTGTGTCAGAACGGCTCCTTTGACTTCTGGCCCGAGTAGGAAACCACTCCCTCTACTCGGACCACTTCCTCTACTCGGAGGAGAATAACTTCCTTGGTTCTTTCTCCTGGCCATCAGCGTGTATGGCCGAATAGCAGTCGACCGGGTAGCGTGTACCGGGTAGCCAGCTACTCCGCCAAACCTCTCCTTTGATCTTGCCTTTGGCACTTGCCTTTACCCTACTCGGGGGTAACCCCCCGACACTGGGCATCTTGGAGGCGGTATTACTTTTCCGTCTTTCCTGTTTTGTTCCTCATGTTCCTTGTAATCGTGGGGATTATTTCCGCCTTTTGGCAGATGAGATCCTGTTCTACACGCTGCATCCTTGTTGTCCGTGATTTTCTTGTCCTTCTTAGGATCTCCCTTCTTTTCCTTAGAATCGCCTGAATCTCCAGGTTCACCAGGTTCAGGTTCTCCAGCGGCACACGTGGCAGTTTTGCATAGGGCCAAATCATCATGTAACTTCCCTGATCAAGCATGTCCTCACTGTTGCTGCTGTAATGCTTTTCCTAGGAAAGCATACACTGCCTGAAGTTTTTCGTCGTTGGAGTATACATCATCATTAAGGATGGCGAACGCGGCCTCCGCGTTTTCGGCTGCGGTTTTGTATATGCGTTCGCCCTTGGCATTAGTGTCGTTAACCTGCCTTTGCCAAGAAGGGTTTTCAAACATCTTTCTTGCTGGCAGTTCATCCGGTTTTGCAATTCTGGGTAACCATGTAGGTTTAATGCCAGATCTATTCCTTCTCTCGTATTCCTGTATTTCTTCCTACTGCAATTTAATGTCATCTTGGGTTTCGATGAGGTTTTCTTGAGCACAGAATAGATGTTGTTGTTGCCACTGTAGAGCTTGTCTCCTGGCTTGCAGCACTTCCGGGGGCTCGTCTCGTGCCACCGGGGTTTGAATTAAATCAATTTCATCCTGTTCCGACATTTGTGGAACGGGGCCGTCTTTCCGGTTTTGTTCCTCCTGTTCCTTGTAATCGCGGGGATTATTTCCGCCTTTCGGCCAATGAGATCCTGTTCTAGACGTTGCATCCTTGTTGTCCGGGATTTTCTTGTCCTTCTTAGGATCTCCCTTCTTTTTTTTAGAATCGTCTGAATCTCCAGGTTCACCGGGTTCAGGTGCTCCAGCGGCACACGTGGCAGTTTTGCATAGGGCCAAATCATCATGTAACTTCCCTGATCGTGCATGTCCTTGTTGTTGCTGCTGTAATGCATTTCCTAGGAAAGCATACACTCCCCGAAGTTTTTCGTCGTTGGAGTACAGATCATCATTAAGGATGGCGAACGCGGCCTCCGCGTTTTTGGCTGCGGTTTTGTATATGCGTTCGCCCTTGGCATTAGTGTCGTTAACCTGCCTTTGCCAAGAAGGGTTTTCAAACCTCTTTCTTGCTGGCAGTTCATCCGGTTTTGCGATTCCGGATAACCATGTAGGTTTAATGCCAGATCTATTACTTCTCTCGTATTCCTCTATTTCTTTCTACTGCAATTTAATGTCATCTTGGGTTTCGATGAGGTTTTCTTGAGCACGGAATAGATGTTGCTGCTGCCACTGTAGAGCTTGTCTCCTGGCTTCCAGCACTTCCGGGTGCTCGTCTCGTGCCATCGGGGTTTGAATTAAATCAATTTCATCCTGTCCCGACATTTGTGGAACGGGGATTTCATTTATTTTCTTCTCCGCAGGTTTGACTCCGCTACCTCCTCCTACTTCCACGTTTTGGTTGGCGGTGTCTGCCAATTTTTTCCATCTTTTTCTTCTGGAGTTTATTGGAGTTTCTTGGCAATCTTCTTTTTCTTTTTGAAAGAAGGAGGTTTCTTGCCTGGTTCTTTCTCCTCAATTCTCTGACATCGGGGTAAGTTGGACTAGCTTCACCCTCCTCTCTTTCCTCATCTGGCGGAGGTGTTTTGGGGTCTTCATCATCTTGGGCAGCCGAGTTTTTAGTCCTTTTTGCCATAAGTACTTCATGGAAGCTCCTTGGCATAGATTTAACCTTTCTCTCGAAAGCGTCTTCATCTTCAGAATCTATGTCTTCAGATCTGGGTTCCGATTCCAATCTTGCTTCTATAGCAGCTAATACAGAGTCGGTTTCCGAGTTTGTCGTCTCGCTGACGGGTGTCGGATCTTCCACTTGTTCTGTGCGATGATGCTTTTCTGCTTCTTCCACGAGATTAGTTTCTTCGTGTCGTCCGATCTCGGACTGCATCATTCCAATGCAGTGAGACCTGATTGCACGCATCTCCAAAGAGGCGGCAAATTCGGCACTGTTTTGGCGATTCGAGCAGAATACGGTATCATAGTTTTCCTCAATTGGGTATAGGGCGGGTGGGATTGAAGGGAATATGCCCGAGAGGCAAAAAATGGTTATTATCTTATTCCTTGTTTATGATGAATGTTTATTTCTCATGCTAGAATTGTATTAACCGGAAACGTTGATACATGTGTGCTTAATAAACAAACAATTGTTCCTAGTAAAGCCTCTCTTTTAACTAGCTCGTTGATTAATAGATGATCAAGGTTTCCTGATCATGAACATTGGATGTTATTAATAACGGGGTCATGTCATTAGAAGAATGATGTGATGAACATATACCCAAAGAGAATATAGCAATGCGATCAAGTCATTTAGTTTAAATTGTTATATCAAACACACGAAGTAACTTATTCCTTAGACCATGAGATCATGTCAATCACTGATACCGGAAGTGCTTTGATGGCATCAAACGTCACACCGTAACAGGGTGACTATAAAGGTGTCGTTAGTATTCGGAAAGTATTAGTTGAGGATCATGGATCAAGAGTGGAATTTGTCCATCCAAATGACGGAGAGATATACTCTGGGCCCTCTCGGTGATATCACATCGAAACCGCTTGCAAGCACGTGATATGATCACAAGGATGTTATATCACGGGAACGAGAAAAGAGTACTTGTCGGTAACGAGATTGAACAAGGTATGGTTGATACCAATGATAGAATCTCGGACAAGTAAAATACGAGACAAAGGGAATAGTTCACGGCGTTGTTGGTTCACACGATCACGAGAGTCATCGTTGAATATAGGAGTCATCACGGATCTCCAGATCCCGCTTTGATTATTGATTGGAGAGGAGTCTCGATCATGTCTATCTTATTCGCGAACCGTAGGGTGACACACTTAAGGTTCGATGACGCGTTTGAGAGGATACGGAATATCGGAGAAAAGTTTGGACAGCACCGAAATTGTTTCGGGGAATATTGAAATAGTCACCGAAATTGTTTCGAGTAATTTTGAAATAGTTCAAGGGGATTCTTATCAAATGGTTGTTAATAGATTTAACAACTAACTCAAGGGGTTATATGTTACTGTTTGTTAATGGAATTAACAAATATTAAAATAAAGAAATAAAATTGTTTTATTTATTTATTAAGAAAACCCTTGGGATTTTGAGTGGGAATTCTTGGAAGAATGAGTGGGTTGAGACTCCACTCACATGATGAGGGAGAGGTGGAGGCAGCCAAAAATTCGTGGGCTGCCATCCCCCCCTATAAAAGGAGGGGTGAGAGCTCCCTCTTCCCAATACACACACTTGTGTCATCTCTTCCTCCCTCCTGCCGCTGCTCCACCACTTGTTCGTGCGCTTGGCGAAGCCCTGAGCAATGTTTTTCTCCACCACACCATGTCGTCGTGCTGCTGGAGTTCCGAGGGATCCTCTACTTCCGCGCCCCGCTGGAACGAGGGAACGGAGGTCGTCATCAACCGTACGTGTGACCGATCACGGATGCACCGCCGGATTGCGGTGCCCATCTTCTCGCTATCGGGATCGGTGTGAGTACGACTACGCCAACAACGAGATTTGATCTCGTACCACTTTGAGTCTTCGAGGGTATGTGTTCTCCTTAACCCTCTCGTTGCCCGTTGCACTTCGTCTCCTAGATTAGATCTTGGCCTTTCGGGTGTCTCTCGTGTAGGAAATTTTTTGTTTTCTATGCAACGACCCCTTCAGAAGGGACTATAATCTGTTAACTAGGGTTAGTTTTAAAGATCTCATCACGACAAAGCAAAGCATAAAAATGCACACGAATTTCGTCTTACAATTTAATTAAAGAGCCAAAACATTTTAAACTATTTAAACTAAAATGAATCGAGGTGGCTGCATTCATGCATGCATGAACCGATTACCTTATTATTTTTGTGCCCACCGAAATGCAAATCTCGGCAAATGCCCTTATTATCACGGTCTGTTATTTTTTTATTTTTTATTTTCAAATTATATAAATTATATACGAAGAAGAAACTTTCAGAAATACTAATCGGTCGTTATGCCCTTGAAAAGTTTCGGATTAGTTGCTAGCGTCAGCGGACGGCCAGTATGACTTATCGAATAAGCTTCGGATGCTTGGTATTATTGTATTGATCTTATAGAATAGAAACCAGGAATAGAGCACAAGCGCGGTAAAAAATAATCGAGGTAAACTTTAAAAGAAAGAGATGCATATCAAAGTTATGGCTTCATTCTCATGATTTATTTCTTATTCCTTTCACTATTAATGTTCCATTTTGCGTTCTATTGGAGTTTTTACACGATATTTTCAACTTCGCATGATGGACTACCTGAAATTTCCTCTTACGAGTGGGTTCCTCTCGTTGTTTCACACAAATTTTGCGTGACCCTCATAAACGAGTAGATTGAACTTTAACTAATACCCATAAAAATATGTAGATATACTCAAATATGAATATGCAATCTGGAAGAATTTTCTTAAATAGACCATGTGAGAAAAATTTAATAAAAACTCGTCTACAAAAACTTTACCTACTACAACGACACAAATTTTGCATGGAACAACGATACGAAGTCATTCTGAAAGAAATTTTTTCAAAATAGAATGTGAGACAAATTTAATAAAAAAATCATCTAAAAAACTATATGCTAGGAACCAGTTGCGTAAACAGAATCACAAAGTCGATATGCTAAATTTTCAGGGAGAGTTTTCCTTTAGCTGAAACACTATGTTGACTGTAAATTGTACTAGTGGGAAAAAAATCTTATCACTCAGGCTTAGGCAAAAGGTGTCAGTACATCTATTACCTTAGAGCCCTTACTTATCCATGGTTCCTATCGTTTAGGATGTAAACGGTTAGTAACAATCGTTTAAGGAAAAACGTCATAGTAATATTTTTTTTAAAGGTCATATGTAATTTCATATGAAATTAAAAAAAATATATTAAAAAACATCTGCGGCTATGCATCTTCCGACGTGGCACCGCTGATCTGAACACATACATAGTAGATGTAGGCTAATTAATGGGCAGGAACGGTTAATTTACTTGTATGGAACGTGTATATGTATGGGTACCCCATTATAGGAAGTGAGGGCGGCATGTAGACACATAGCACACATCACTACTAGGGAAAAGCTTACCCGTGACGCACCATTTTGCTTATCCGTGACGCACCTGGGCGCGTCACGGTTGTCACGCCGCGCCTATGGGTTTAGCCGTGACGCACCGAGCTAGTGCGCCGCGCCTATTGATACCCGTGACGCACGGGCTAGGTGCGCCGCGGCTACTTCTGGGCGCGTCACGCCTAACTCCCGAGGTGCGCCACGGCTATGAATACAGGTGCGTCACGGGTAAGCTAATGCCTCCACGGCTAAGTTCGCCGGTGCGCCACGGGTATCCACTTTGGCGCGTCACGGCTATCCTCCCAGGTGCGTCACGGGTACTCTTTTTGGTGCGTCACGGCTATACTATGCTGTATTTTTTTAAAATACGCAGTACCGTATTTATACAGGTATATACAGCTCAAATACAGAGGAATATCAGGAGACAAAATGTATCAAAACAGTTCTTTGACAAACAAGTTATATATCATAGTTGATCATACTGCTTAGAATTCCTAATAGCTACATCAAACAGTTTATTATGAATACAAAGTGTTTATCAGAGTCAAATAGATACAAGTGACCTACATCACACGGTTAATCATCGGGACCGATTACATCGATTGATGCTTCATCATCGGGACAAGTGACCTATCTAGTCGCCGATAACCTAATCATCTAGCTAGGAACCATAGCATGACGAGCGAGGCGACGGCGACAAGAGCGGCTGCGATGGTCATCCACTTGTTGTTGTTCTTCTTGATCTTCTTCTGTTCCTCCTCGAGATGGATGAACCACCTAGCTTCCGCCGCCACTCTTGTGTTGTAGGATTTGTAGGCATTCCCTTTGAACTTGTTCACCTGCTCGAAGCAGTCTTCCCAGTGATCGTAGACTCCTAGAACCCTGCCTCTAAACACCACGTAGCACCTCGGCATCTGTAATGACAAGAAAGAAAAACAAAACAATAGTTTTAAACATGTCTGCAATAGTAGTAAGTGGAGAAATATGACATAAATAAGATGAAGGTTAAACACAAAGGAACAAGATGATCATCTATTAATCATCGGCATATTTATTCAAAAGATCAAACGAACATCACAAAGTAAAACTGCAATAATAAAAAGTAAGATAATCAAGCCATGTACGATTTATATTCGTAACGATGTGTGCCTCATATTTAGGGTGGACACATACAAGCGGCCTTGATGGAACTGGTGCGCCAAGTGGGATGCACAAGATCCTAACTTTGTGAAAATCACAAGGCGCACCAGACCACCAAGGCCATTTAGTGTGAACCAACTCTTGTAATCATCGGCATTTATTTATTTAAAAGATCAAACGAACATCATAAGTAAAACTGCAATAATAAAAAGAAAGATAATCAAGCGATGTACGATTCATAACCGTAACGATGTGTGCCTCATATTTAGGGTGGACACATACAAGCGGCCGCAAGTGGTGCAGCTGCGCCAAGTGGGATGCACAAGATCCTAACTTTGTGAAAATCACAAGGCGCAGCTGACCACCTGGGCCATCTGAGTGTGAACCAACTCTTTTAATCATCGGCATTTACTTATTCAAAAGATCGAACGACCATCACAAGTAAGACCGCAATAATGAAAAGAAAGATAATTAAGCATTGACATAATAAAGCATCTGTTACACGATGGACGATTCATAACCCTAACGATTGAGTTCGACTAATTTCCGAAAATGTAGCAAGCCTTACAATAGTTCTCACTCCTTCTGACTCATCCTCCCAGGGATTACAACGGGACAGCCCTCCTGAGTGATGAAGGGCCTGTCGTCACAGGCAGTTTCTAGGTAGGTATCTATGTCGCGGTTCGGCATGTTGAACCGGCAGTAAAATGTCCCACTCTTGGTCACCACTTCATGAACGATTTTCGTGGCGAAGCACTTCTGGATATCATATATCTTCTCTAACCTTGTCATCGCCGACCATCGACAAGCGGGGAGGCCCATTGTTGGACTTGACTAGGCAGGGTAAGGAACTGTTGATCCCGTACGTACGCCCGCATATGATGGAGGACATAGTAGGTGTCTCAGTTACTGCCTGCCGGCTGCTTGACGCACGCGAAATTCGTCGTGTGGGTGAACACCCGATCGCCCTGAACGACCTTTTCCCTAGTGATTATGCCCCCCCTTGCGTGGTAGCCGGTGAGAGCATTATCCAAGACTTTCTTCACCGTGTAGTAGTCTTTCTTCACCGCACTCCCTGAGTCGAGATACGTCGCATGCGAATGACTGATACAAATGCATATGAGTGTGCATTGTGTATATCTGCGCGGAACAATCCAAACAACAAAGTGTTGGAAAGGAGCAATGAAAATCTAAAGAAAATCCCTTTCGATTCGGCTAAGAATATTGACTTACCCGGCAAAGTAAGGCATGAGGATGTAATCCTTGGTCTGGTTCGCCAGCATGAAGTCCCGGAGATATGTCGACGCGACTGCCTGGTTGCCAACGGAGCACAACACGTCGTGGCGCATGTAGAAGGGGTCCACTATCGCGATGCCCGGTGTACTATCCCTGCAAACTTGCACCGCCAGACTGAGCGAGTATAGGCGGACCATGGAGTAGTGCAGCGGATTGCTATGGAACATATCAAAGATGTCCGAAAACCGCAGTATTATCCTATCCGCGCCGGTTGATTCGACGAAGCCCAAGTCCTTTGGCACCATGGCAACGAAAACCGGGTATGATGGATCCTTGGTTTGAACAAGGCGCGTTTCAAGAAAAAGAATGCTGTCATGCAAACTCCGCATATCCCCACTTGCGGCCTTGAGCTTGCTCTGGTTAAGCATAGGCTGACCAATCACATGCATCTTCGTATGCTTAGATGTAGGTGGGCCGTCATGAACACGGAGCGGCATCTTAGCAGGCTGGCTCGCGGACCTTGCGGCCTTGGATCTAGGTCCTCTTTTCCGCGCCTTCGTCGCTTTCGGAATGACCTCCTTCTCAATCTCCTCATTAGCCGCCTTACGGATTGTGCTAGGCTGAAAATAACTCCTCCCTTCGCACTTTTCTGAGTCTCGGTGCAGGGGCCGACATCTGGAGCCGTGTCTTCCTGAGAACCGAAGAGACGCTTGCAATTGGATTTATCCGCAGGAGGAGCCTCACCACGAGCCTCCGTGCTATGGTAGGGTTCTTCTGGAGGAGGAGCAACGTAATCTCCGCCATCAAAGTCATCAGCGATGAAATCCATGGCATCAAGATCAACGTCATTCTCCTGGTCTTGTGCCATCTCCATGTTATGGGTAGGCGACGGCGCGGCGACGGTCTTGCCATGGCTCCGCTCCGGAGCTTCTAGAGGGGTTGTCTTCGAGGTGGTGCCTCGCGCCGGTAGTTCTAGAGGCGATGTCCGCGGGGTGGCGCCCCTCTTCCCCAGGCGAATCTGGCTCTTCGGCCATTCCATGTTCCAAGGCATGCACTGGAGCAGCGTCAGGGTATCGGGGTCATCTTCTTCTTGGTAGGGTTGAATGGGAGGCAACAAGTCGTCGTAGCCCGCCAGCACCCGAAGCACTCGAACTCTATATACGTCTTCGCGCATCGGCCTGTTGTGGAACCTGCGGGTTGGTTGAACGATCATACCCACAGCAACATCCTTCAACACGCCGTCCACTGTGTGTAAGAGAGTGCATGGAACGTCGTCGTTCTGCGGAAAACATGCAGGGCGTCATAGAGGCCAGTTTAAGGCAAAGGAAGATCGACGCTCCAACGCTTAACTATTTACCTGGCTGGCAAGGGCGTCGAGCTCCTCTAGTGGCGAGGGGCCAACGACGGCGGCGGGCGTGCTACTGTTGACTGGCGAGGGAGTACCGGCGGCGGGCGTGCAACCGATGGCCAGGCGGCGGTTGTTCGTTGGTGCACGCTCTTCATTCGGCGGAGGACCGCCCACTGTGGGCGTGCAACGGATGGTCAGGCGGCGGTTGTTCGTTGGTGCACGCTCTTCATTCGGCGGAGGACCGCCCACTGTGGGCGTGCAACGGATGGTCAGGTGGGTAGAGGCGGGCGGAGTCACTATCGGCGCCGTGGTGTAGGCGGGCGGAGTCACAAGTGGGTCCGCCATCGTGGCGTTGGCCGGCGAGACTCTGGACAAGTCTCTTGAGTTGCTGCCCTGCACGCTAGGCACCGGGCACGGCCCCACTCGACCTTCTTCATTCCATCGAGTAACCGTATCGTAGATGGTAGGCAAAACGCTGCCCATTTGTTCTGCCAAAGCTGTTTTGACAATATTAGGAATATCGGCAACTTTGGCCTTGAGGTCTGCAATCTCGCGATCGCGGGCTTCGTCACGTTGGATATCTTCGATGGTCCTCTTTCTATTCCTTCTCGCCTCCCTGGGCTCCTTGAAGTACTCTCTGAGCTTCGTCGTCGTGCCCAGGCCACAAACTCGGCCACCTGACGGCCTTTTGTGCTTTTCCTTCCCCTGCGTCACGTTCACCGCCCTATTTAAAGTGTCGTCCCACGGGCCGTGCAGCCTCGGCATGGATGACGAGGTTCGACCACTATCGATTTCTAAGTTCTGCACAATTAGCGTGAACCGTTTAGAATTCCACCAGTACAATATAATGCAATCGACTAGATCGTCGAGAGCAAACTAACTAGGGTGGTGTATTTACTTACCAAGTTGTCATACAACGTCTTCACCTTCTCATCGGTAGTATACTCATTAGCTACCGGGTCATATTTAAACCGGGCCCTGATGAAGTTTTTTGTCCGCGGCGAGTACTTTGCGAGAGGGTCAGGGATGCCCTGTTCTGCACGTTTGGCGTTCTCCTTCTCCCAATTGGGAATCGCCGCTCTGTAACCGCCGCATCCCATTTGTGGGTACCAATGTTCAACTTCCGCATCCTCTGCCCCCAACCAGAGTTAGCCTTGGCGACTTCGCTCTCGCAAATTACCTTGAAGTCCCGGAGTTCAGCTTCGGTGATTCTCGGCTCACTCGCTAAAACATCCTGCAAGCTATTTTCGGGGTCCAAGACCTTAACCTTCACCCGGTGTTTCCAGTTGGCCAAGGCGGTGTTCATCTTACCAATGGCGCAGTGGTTGACCTTATTCCCCGCCAGATTGTCGTTATTGTACTTAAACGGCTCGTCTGGCGGATGCGGGTTCAAGTATCGTCCGTGCAGCTTTCTAAAGAGAATAACCCGATAATGTTCATTCTCTTTTTTCCTTAGATCATCGGTTAAGATCCTGACAGTGTCCCGGACAATGCAACCAATCTGGTTGCCGAATCCTTTGACCCCCGCCTCGGGCGCGATTGGATACCCAAAGCTATCAATTTCCGTGATCTCTTCACGGTAGGTGCGGAGAGTGTTACTTTTCCGTTTTCTCGTTGCTGTCCTCTTCTTCTTGGCTTTGCTACCACCATCTGTCTGACCGCCGGCATCAGTGGTGTCATTTCCGCCGGCGGCGCCACTAGTGGTATTACCGGCGGCGCCACTAGTCGTGGCGTCATCCTCCTCGCCACCGCTAGTGTCCGCGTCAGCCCAGGCATCCGCCGTCGGGTCGTATTGCTCATCTTCTTCGTCGGTGATTTACAAGAACGGCTTAGAACCGCCGGCCTCGTCGTCGTGTGCCATGTTCTGAAGGGAGAAATTATTGGTTAATCTAAAGGAAACAAAAAATCGACATACTACTCGATCACGGGAAAACGGCTAAGTCCTAAATTCACGGGAAAATTTCGGCATGACCTTTGCTAATTTTCTAACACTAGAGTGCCCGATTCTCGCCGAAACGGAAATTAATCAACATTTCGGCGAAAATGGGCAACTCATTTGAATTCCCTGCAAAGTTTTAAACGGCTCGATGGCCGGACAGATTTCCAAAACATGATTCAAGCACACAGCTCAAGCACATACAACAAAAACCTTCACCACAAATCAATCTCCACAAGTTAATCCAACCACCAGGAACCAGTGAAATCACAGATCCAGTGGAATCATCACAAGGCCAAGCTAGGAACTGAAGTAGCAGGCCTGATCAACTTGCCATTCCTAACTTACTGTGCACTGTTATGACATGTTTGCATGCTTATTAAATAATAATCAGTCTTCTTACTGTGCACTGTTATGTTCTAATCAATTAAAAGTAGGAGGCAAATTAAGCTGCAGGAATTCACATGCCAGCAAGACGTCCCTGCTACCTCCAGAGAAGAAGAAAAACCAAGTAACGGCAGCAGGAGCGAGGAGGACACAAGATCCACTAATTCGACCAAGAACAAACAAAAAGTAACGTATGAGCAGAGCTATATGGTTGACAGAGCTCAACATGCAATTAACAGAAAGTGACTATATGGTGACAGGCACAGTTAGTTTTCTCTCCATACACATATCTAATTTTGACCCACCGAATGGCCTCGAGGATTGCCTAATTATCAGCAGGACATAGTTAAGATATTATTCCTACTCCCATTACACTGGCTGAAATTCGTCCCGCTCCCACTACACAAGCTGCTCCTCCTCATTTCTCTACATCTACTTCAACAAAGCTTAACTACTCATCGTCGTCACAAAACCAGCTCACAGACTCACAATCAAAGCAGATGGTACTCATACAACAAATCCAGCTCCTAGCTTTTTTGCTTCCAAAGAAAAAAAACAAACAAAAAAACTGAGGCGAGTTACTCGTCGTACAAGTACACACAAGGCTGCGCTCTGCTCCTCGTCGCGGTGCACATACCACACCAACTTGGCCTACTATTCTGACGGACAAAAAAATTTGTGTGCTCTGTTACTACCGAGAGATGAAATCACAAATGGTATCTACCGCTTCCTGAGCACACAAAAATTGTTTGAAGATTAACTCTATTGGCATCATTCAGCAACTCGATGCCCACACCACAAATTGGCATACGATGTTTTATATTACCATATCACAACAAATCTAGCCTGGTCACTGTCTAAAATCCAGATGGCATGAACAGCTAGCCCACACCTAGGGCCAATGCACACGAAAAGCTTCAGGTTTCTTCCATTCTTCGTTGTTCACGCAGGTACAAGAACAGGAACAAGAACAGGGCAAGGAGGAACAAGAACATGGCGGGAGGGGAGGAGGAGGGGTCTTACCTAGGGCTCGTTATAGTCGTTCACGCAGCTGCACACGGCGTCGTGGAAGGGGAAGAAGCCGTCGTCCTTGGCAGGCCTGCAGCTGCACACGACGTCGTGGAAGACGGAGGCCTTGGCGCTCCTGTAGGTGGATGGCAGCGCGGCTCCTTGTCCTCCTCCTTGTCGTGGACGGCGGCGCGACTCCCCTCCTCCTGGGCGGTGGGCGGCTACGGTGCTGGGCAGCGGTGGGCGTGCGGTGGCTAGGGCTAGGGCGCTGGGCAGCGGTGGCTAGGGCTAGGGCGCTGGGCAGCTGCACACGGCGTCGTGGAAGGGGAATGGAGGCGACGGTGGTTCTTTCAGATCGAGATTGGAGAAGAGGAAGAAGCAGAGGGGAACGGCCCCGTACGTGCTATAGAAGAGGATAGCGGTGACGCACCGAGGGGAGGTGCGCCGCGCTTAAAGTAACCGTGGCGCACCAACAAACCGCGCGTCGCGCGTAAGCTATTCGTGACGTACCTACGAAAAGTGCGTCGCGCCTAAGCTAACTGTGGCGCACAAGATGGAGGTGCGCCACGCCTATCGGTAGTATCTACATAAAAGAACTGCGCGTGGGTAGGTATCAACAACTGATACTTACCCCAGTGGCTAGTGCCCTTCCTGCCTAGCCTCCCACCAGGGTTCGACTCCTGTCCACCCCCAAATTTTTTTATTTTTTATTTCTTACAAAATGATTCAAAATAAATCAATATATAAATAAATATATACATAGCAAATTATAGTAGATCAACATAGATGTAAATATAATGAAATTTGCAAAATCGATATAAATGCAAAAAATCTCAAATAAAGTGTTGATTAATTTAGATGTCATAAAATCTCAAATATTCTTATTACATCATCTTAATTTTGTCGAATTCATGCACACACACGGCAACATAATGATTCTTGTAGCTCTAGCTAGCGTTTTACAATTTTCTTTCCCTTCTTTGTCGCGGTTGAGTAATTCGGTCCCGGAACACCGTGACTTCTTCGGTGGAATGGGCGACCCGTAGGTAGTGTTGTCCTGCTTCTTCTTGTTGTGTATTTCGTTCCATCGTCATTGTCATCTTCCATTTTCGGGTCGCCGTACTGGTCAAAGTCTTGCTCGTTGGCTACTCCATCCATTCCGATGATGTTTCTTTTGCCTCTCCGCACGACAACACGGCTAGGCCTTGTCGGGTCAGTAATGAAGAAGCATTGGTCCACTTTGTTAGCCAAGACCCATGGCTCATTTTTTGCGGTGACATTCGTGCCGGATTTGGCTTCAGGTATCACCATGGTGGTGAAATATTGTCCTTCTTTCCTGACGCTCTTTGCCCATGTGACACGGAACATTGGCACCTTCTCTCCGCAGTAGTCGAGTTCCCATATCTCGTCGATCCTACCATAGTATCTTTCCTTGACGTCACCTGTTAATGATTCCATCGTTACCCCCGAGTTCTGGTATTCGCAGTTCCGGTCCTTATTTGCCGTGTAGAATGTGTAACCATTGATATCGTATGCCTGATATGTCATGAGGTTATGTGCAGGGCCTTGTGACAATGTGAGTATGAGTTTTTCTTCTTCAGAATAAGGCGTCTCCGGTTGATCGGTCATAATCTTCTCCCTGAACCACTGTGTGAAATGGATGTTGTGCTGTTTGATTATTTCTGCTTCGGTCCTATGTTTACCCTGGTCACTGTAATACTTCGCGATTAGCAATTTGTGCTTTTCCAACCAAGGATCGACCACTGTTAGATGTTGTAGCGCGACTAGGTTTGCTCTGTCAAAGTCGTTGCGTCGGCCCTGAAAGTCGACATTCATTTCGCGCTGGCCCTCGCGGTGTCCCCATCCACCGAGCCTGCCAAAGTGCCTGTTTACGGGCAGACCAGGGTTCTCATCTTTGTCTAGAAAATTCGTGCAGAAAGAGATGCACTCCTCTGTCAGAAAGCCCTTGGCAATGCTTGCGTCTGGACGGGCCCTGTTGCGGACGTATCCTTTGATGGAACCATTCATCCTTTCGAACGCCATCATGGAGTGTAAAAACGGCGGCCCGAGCTAGATGATATCATCCACGACATGGACAAGGAGATGCACCATAATGTCGAAAAATGCTGGCGGGAAGTATATCTCAAGCTCGCATAGTATCACCACGATCTCTTCCTGTAGCCTTGCGAGTTTTTTCACGCCAATCGACTTTCGAGAGATGACGTCAAAAAAGTTGCAGAGTCCAAACAGCGTTTCGCGGACGTGCTCGTCCATTATCCCTCGAATTGCAACTGGAAGTATCTGCGTCATCATCACGTGACAGTCGTGAGACTTCATTCCGCTGAACTTCTGCTTTGGTACGTCTAGGTATCTGCTTATCTTCCCCGTATAACCGTAAGGAAATTTGACTCCAAGGAGGCACTTGAAGAATTGGTCGATCTCCTTCTCGCATAGCGTGAAGCACGAAGGGGGACAGTAATATTCCGTCTTCTTGGCCTTTTTGCCCTTGCGGCGACCTTCCGTCCCATCTAACACATCGTCATCGTCATCGTCATCATCATCCGGTTTTCCTCCGTGGAGCTCGCCCCTGATATTAAAAATCTCAAGTCGTTCCTTGCTTTCGGCCCATCTTTGGTCCTCTCCGGCATGTTGAGCAGGGTGCCAAGCAGACTCTCGCACACGTTTTTCGTGATATGCATGAGGTCAAGGCAGTGGGGTGTGCGGAGAATCTTCCAGTACCTCAGGTCCCAGAGAACAGACCTTGTTTTCCATACACCCTCCAACGGCGCCGGCGCCTTTCGCTTCTTTCCCGGCGCAGGGCACTCTTTCCAGTTCTTCAACAGCTCGTCGATTTCCTCGCCGCTCCTTTGACGTGGGGCTCTTCGCATCTCAACTTCATTGTTGAACAGATCTTTGCGTTTTCTCACGGGTCATCCTTGCGAAGCCACCTTCGATGCCCCAAGAACACGGTTTTCGATGACCCGGGGTTTCTCTCTAGCTGGAGATACGTAGTGTCATCCATGCACCTAACGCATGCACAGAATCCGTGCGCCACCTGCCCCGCGACATATCCGTAACCGAGGTAGTCATGCACCGTCGTGATGAGCGCGGCTCTCAATGGGAAAAACGTTTCTCCATAGGCGTCCCACGTATTGGCTGGCTCGTCCCATAACGTGGCTAGCTCCTTTTCCAACAACTGGACATACAGATTGATGTCGTTACCTGGTTGTTTCGGCCCTTGAATAAGCATACTCATCTGTATGTACTTCCTCTTCAAGCACAACCAGGGGGGTAGGTTGTATATACATACAAACACGGGCCAGGTGCTATGGGTGCTGCTCTGGTTGCCAAAAGGATTTAATCCATCCGTACTCATGCACAACCTGATGTTCCTTGGATCGTCGCCGAATTCGGGGTATTCGATGTCTAGCGCCTTCCACTGGCTAGCATCTGAGGGGTGTGTCAGCATCGTGTCATCATTCTCCGGATCGGTTCCATCATGCTCTTCTGGCTTCTTCCTTTCCGCGTGCCATCGCATGAGCTTCGCCTGTGTGGGGTCTGCGAAATACCGCTGCAGACGGGAAGTTATCGGAAAGTACCACACCACTTTTCGAGGAGAGGCCTTCTTCCCTGTCTTGTATATCGAGTTGCGTCGCACACCGGGCATATGGTTCTCTCCGCGTCCGCGCCCCGATAGATGATGCAGTCATTAATGCAAGCATGGTATTTCACGTGAGGTAAATCCAGAGGGCACACGACTTTTTTCGCCTCCTCGATGCTCGTTGGACACTTGTTCCCCGTGGGAAGACGGCCGTGCCAGAATGCCATGTTCTCATCGTAGCTCGCATCGGTCCATCGGTGTTTTGTCTTCATCTCGAGGGTCCTTAACGTTACGTTCAGACGGGTATCCTCGCTCACGCATCCTTCATACAATGGAGTAACGGCGTCTATCTCCAGTTGCGACAACTTCGATTTCTCTCTAGCAGCAGCTCTGGTGTTGCTAGTCTCCTTGAGAAGCAGAGCTTGGACATGAGGGTCCCGCACCCAGTCCGACGACGATGTCACGACATCTTCATCATGATGTCCTTCGTCAGTATTATGATCATGTCCGACATCTTCATCACGATGTCCTTCGTCTTGATTATGATCATGTCCTTCATCTTGATCATTATGTCCTTCATCATGTCCGGGCGACTCTTCATCTTCATCACTTGTCGGGTAAAGAGTGTAGCCATCCATAAAACCACGACGGATAAGGTGCGACTCCAAGTCACCAGAATCGTATCTGATCAAGTGTTTCAGTTTGCATTTGACAAGGACATCTTATCTCCGTCATGCTATTTCGAAACATTTCGTCCGTCGCATGTTTCATAAATCTAGCCACGGTGCCTGTGCTTATATGCATGGTTGCCTACATAGTAAAAAAAGATCAAATGAAAAATTAATTAGAATCAAATTACGTAATATATGGATGATGCATGCATGGTCGTCGACGGAAAAATTCGGCATGACCTATGCTAAAAATAGGACATTCTCGGAGTGCGTGGTCGCCGAAATGGAAATGAATCAACATTTTGGCAACACATGTCAACTCATTTTTAAGACATCCACAAATTTCATCAAAAATACGCAACACAATTTCGCATATGTATATATGCAACCATATGAATCTTTTGTGACGACGCACGGCGCCGACACACATACATACAACACATATACATATCCCTCCAACAACTCACCAACTATAGATCTTGCCGACACGAGACCGAGAGAGTACGTTTGTATGTGGCTATAGAAAGTGAAAAGATGGAAGGGAAAGTGGTAATAAAGTGAGAGATGGGGGTGGAGACAAATGTTTACTAGATTCCCCACACATATATATCAAATAAAATAGGTTAAATAAGTTTTAAATGGTGGGAAAATGGGGGAAATGGGGTGGTGAGGAGGTGGGGGGCGACAAGATCTAAAATGGGGTGGAGATATGGGGGGATGGGAGGTGGGGGGTGGTCCCAACCACTTAAATTCGTCCCAGGTATACCCGTGACGCACATCAAATTTGACACGTCACGGCTATGTTGGGTACCCGCGGCGCACCTTCCAATGGTGCGTCACGGCTATAGATGCCACCCGTGGAAAAGATAGCCGTGACGCACCACTGGAATGTGCGCCGCGGATACCCAACAAAGCCGTCACGCACCGCTGGATTGGTGCGTCGCGGGTATGCCTCGGAGGCTCGCCACCCCGGCCCCACACATAGGCGCGACGTGCCTTCCATTTGGTGCGCCGCGGCTATGCCTTTAGGCGCGACGCGCAGAAACATGGTGCGCCGCGGGTAATAGGCGTGACGTGCCAAACGTGATGTGCGTCACGGGTATCATCACTCCTATAGCCATTTTCCTAGTAGTGCATATCGATCGACCAAGCCGCTTTTTCATACCTTCGATTGATCATATCATGAACGAAGGAGCAATACTTTTCGTTGTAGCTACATAACACAAATATGTAGTGCTAATCCAGTTGGTACTTGTAAGACGGTTGGGCACGTTTACTATAGAAGGTGAGATCTTTCTACAACTCCTCTATCATAGCTCGTGGGGGTTTGTGGCATAATTTTGAATTTGAAGTGGGGGCCTTCCAAGGAGGGAGAAGGGTTAGTGCTGATTGCGGATGCATGCTAAGTGGCGTCACAAGTTTTAATGTTTGATATTAAGGATATTAAACTCACATTTGAATTAAAAATCAAAACCATAGAATCTCCATGCACCGGTCTCAAAGGGGAACGATCCACAACTCCCACTTTGAATAAACATTACGGAACAATCGGCACCCAAATAACCATGTCAAACTACCACTATTTTCTGTAGTGTAAATCATCGCAGGACAAGGCAACCGATCAAACAAAATTGTCGGACGATCCCATTGGATGTTATTAGATAAATTAGTACCGGTTCCTGATGAAACGCAAAGGTTGGTCTCTTTTTGTATGCACCTCTCAAAGCATTTTCAGTTGTAGTTGGCCTTCGAATTCCTGGTGTCTCTCATGCTCATACAATTAGAGTAAAATCCCTATTCCGCATAGACAGGCCAAACAACACACAATTATATTGGATAAAAACTAGAGAAATAGGTAAAATAAGGAACACAATATTCATCTTATTTCTTAGGGAGGATTTCTCCTTATAATGGACTTGGGAAGTAGCATTGACCTGATGGCACATCCGCACATGCTCCTTCTTAGGTCAATATGAAGTTAAGCATCCTTTGTTTGTTCGCTTGGTTCATAAGTAGACAACAACTTATGATATTCTCTAACTAAAGCCACGACACTTACTTTATTGGGACAACATTTTGTGGCATAAAAAAAATATTGCCCCTACATAGGATTTTTATATAGAATGTGATAATCCACAATCCACATGGGACAAATAGCAAAAAATACTCAGCTCTCCATAAAAAACATCACAATCTATTACTCCCTTGATGTTGAACGTATGTTGCTTTAGGAGTTTTGGCCATGAATATTGAATTTCACAATTTATATAGAAATTATAACCAGCATTGCTAGAAAATTTGATATTATCGAATCCACAATTATATAAATAAATGAGGTGATACATTCATATGGATTTTGTTGGTCAATGTTTCTAATTAGAGGGCCTTTTATATTTTTTTTTATCTAGTGAAATGTGATAACCACAATCCTATAATTCAAAATGATGCTATGCCTAAAAGTTATAATGGGTGGAGCATTTTAATAACTTAAATAAATTCATAGAATCCAAAATTGTCTTGGTTAGACCCAATCCTTATGACGTGGCATGCAAGAAAAACTAGATTATCTAAGACAAACGGGCACATAAAATATATTTATGACTCACAAAGGCCTTCTATACTACATCAATTATTTGACTCTTTGTTCCTTGCATACATCAAATATATTTAAAATGTTAAAAAATTCGGACAAATTTTTTCACATGTACATCTCGATGTTTTATGACTCACAAAGTCATTTAAGAGAAAAGGAATTTTATATCTTGTGTAAAAATGCCAAGTATCATGAAAAATCTTGATTTTTGGCGCACCTTGACCTAGGCACATAAATGTCGAGATGTTCATGTCAAATTGGTGTTCCGGTTTTTTTTATATATTTTGGAATGTTTTATTTTCCGATGGTAGTAGCGTATGCTCCATTTTTCCAAATTGAATATCTGATTTACACGTTCTTGCATGCACACCTAGGTCGAGGATCTGTGAATATTGCTTCTGCGGTATATAGTGAGAGTATGAGGATGGAGAAGATAACAGGGTTAGAGGAATTAGTTCACTGATGTGCCTCCTCCCTGACACAGAATTCGGATTGAAAAGAGAGCATGTTAGGGGGAGAAACAAATATTACCAAGACTACACATGAGGTGATAATATATCTATCTATTATATACTAAAAGCAATATAAGAGAGTTTTTCGAGGCATCAGGTAGATCGACATAGGCTAATAAAATATTATCCGTTGATTTAAAAATGACGGTTGAGATTAATAGATCGACAAGTTACGTTCAAAATAATATGGGTGTGATTTTTATCATATGTCACGTACATAGTACAACCATATCAGCCACTTATAATTAATAAATCTCTTTATAAAATCACAGCACGCGTGTGTTCGTGCCCATGTTGTCAAAATAAAAAAGGAATAACCCGGCCCACAAACAGTCCTTCAGTGCACGGCAAGTTCGTATAGATCATGACAGAAAATTAATCTTGAGCTGGTTTGTGGACATATCAAAATATATATAGAAGAAACAATTCTACGTTTTTAAGCATGCATGCATATCTGTCACACGTTCTGTACTACAGAATTAGAGGAGTAAATTTGTATTAGTGATGTGATTCTCCGCGCTAAGTATAGATTTGATTCGTTGAAGACACAAAAACTAGAAAACTTAGATACATCAGCGGGTAAAAAAAACTACCAATTCCTACAATGAAACCCCTCCAACGTTCTTAATATCTCCCTACATTATTGAGGAACACAACTTTTTATTAACGAAGGGTTCTTTAAATGACTCTCAGTTTCCTTGAAGACCGCAACAACGCAATTAACAGGGGCACGCTCTAAAACAATAATTTTCCATTGTGCATAAATCCAACAAAAAAACAATAGAGTATATCATATTGTGTCCATACTGCAAGGCGATGAGATAAATCTTCTATAAGTAGAACATTCCGTGTCAACAATCGCGGCTGAATTGCATGGTGTGCCGAAAACACCTACGATATTGTCGTCTCTGTGCCCCGTGTCATCTATTCTTCCTTTTGTTCGAGATTGTGCGGAAAAGATTCTTGGCGGGAAACAGAGCGGGAGAGAGGGAAAACGAGAAAAGTTGGGACAAAAAATGCAAAAAAAAAAAAGGTAATTATATGGGGGGAGAGTGTAAAACATGCGGGAAAAGGGAAACATGTAAACATTGTGGAAAAATCAAACATGGTGGAAAAATATGCCTGTCGTTTCAAGTTCATTATTTTTACGAGTATAAACCTTCACAGAGTGCATTTTTCCGGGTATATTTTTTATTTCTCTCGACATAAAACCACTTTCATGAGTGCCCAATAGGATCTACTAAGAAAATGAGCCATCACTCGGTAAACAACAGACTTCCTGTAGTGACAGAATAATGGTAAAAATCCGACCTTTTGGAATATAATACAAAGTAAATAGACTTCACAATACTAAAAAATAGGGGTCGATACTAAGTGTTTTTGAACACACTAAATATAGTGCCCTCGCATTTGTGAGAGCCACTGTGCTAGTTTATCGTTAAAAGGGCGTGCATAGTGGCAAAGCTCCCACATAGGTCTGGGAATAGAATTTCTAGGAAGCTCTAGGACGCACCTTGAGATACCCCCGTTTACATTAAAATGATCTTAGCGTTATAAAACTAGGATTAACGATGTGCATTGTAAAAATAGCATGTATGGTAAATTGTGTAACGTAATAAAAGAAATGAATGCAACACAAAAATATAAGACCACATCTAATGGAGGTTAAGTAAATTTAAGATTTCAAAAGTATTATAGATGTTTAAATTAAAGAAAAATCAAGGACATAAATATTCCGATGGAATTCTAGCCTCGCAAACGCGAAGGGAAGCTAGCTAGTTTCGAGAAAAAAAATACAAATGTGCATGCAATGTCGATTTTCAGTATGTATAAATTAACTATTCATTCAACATCATGTGAGACTAAACTAGTAGTTGTAACTGTAATACACTGCGTATCAGGTAGCGAGCTCTTCGATCACCATGGTTTCTTCTGCTGCAACCGTGCCGCCTCCAAGGTCCGCTACTTTGCCCGGCTGGAGGTGCATCGGCGCATCCAGTCTCTACCAACCTGGTGAATAAGTGGGGACGGGGACGGGGCAGCGTCAGCGAAGGAAAGGAGGGAAGTGGTGGATGAGTGGCTAGAGTGTGGTGGCCGACGGTGCACATGCGGTTTTGGAAGCCACGCGCGGCGCGGGGTGGTGTTGAGAGTGAGAGAGTGAACGGCGCGGGGTGTTGTTGAGAGAGAGTAGAGTGAACGGTGACGTTTTACAATACATGTGTAAATCATCCAGGTCCAATATCATGTTTGTAAGAACTAGCGGGACCTGGACTTGGCTCGCTGGTACTATCGCGCATGGGGACAACCTCCGCAGGCCCACTTATCACCGGCGTGTCGCAAATAGTGAAACTCTATTATTACATACAAATCACTGGCGTGGCAAATTTATCAACGCTGGTTATTAGTTTTGAAATCTGAGCCCATGTCGGCTATTGGAAGTTTCTTTGTAACGAATAAATCTTCCTTAGCTAAACTGCTATACCGACGGTTTCCTTCATGGCGGCGTCTCGAAGTTGATGGCATCATGTGTTTGCGAATCATTTAGATCGACAACGGTAGGATGCATGGATGGTTTTTGCATCGAGGCGACAACGATCGCATCAGGTGTGTCTCTACTTCTGCTCTGTCCCCGTTACTATGACCTTGTCTCTGACGTCATGGTAGAGCAGGGAGGATTTGTCGTTCGGGAGTACACGCAGTCGGTTGTCTGCGTAGGTGACAGCTGGAAGATTGTACATCTTAGGATGGGTTTGTGATTGGTGCGTGACGGTTCTGGTTTCCTCCGACGACGACGTAGTCATCCATAGTGGCAAAGTCTAGAGTTTCATGGCATGTCCGGAACACTTTGCCCCTGTATGATTCTTTCAACGGAAATGATTTTGCTTAGGAAAACTACTTTGGAGGTCCAAAAAGCTTCAGATCAACAATGGAACCACGTCAATCTCGGGTGTAGATGTGATTTTTCTTCTTTATCTTGGTGGTCGCTTTGGTGGTTGTCGAAAGAGAGGGATATGTGCTGCTTTTTCTGTAGTATTATCCTATCTTTTCAGTCATGTATCGTCAATGTTTACGTGGCCTGTAACTTTATAAATGATACATGTATTACCATGCAAAACAATAAGTCCCACGAATGTCGCATGCACCTAACGTGCAGATTTGCCGTTATTGGTTGTGCTCGATCGACCGAACTGCTTGCTTAGGCCTCTGATCATTCGTAATTAAAACGAAGAAGAGGTAGCACATATATAGTTCAAATCCTTTCGGCACTACATAGCTAGTTGGGTGGGTGAACAATAGTAGGAAGAGGTCATTTTTTTAATAAATACAGTACAAAATAAATCGCTCACATATACGCACATACACTCATTCCTCTGTCACAGACCATGGGCTTGCGAAGTAGTTTATATATCTGATGTGCAAATGGAAGTACTTGAGTCGCTGCCAAGTGATGTTCAAATTATATTTTCTTCCATAAAAAACTCTAATAATGGTGAAACTTTATATCTCTGATTGAGCAAGTACTGCAACTACAATTTAGTTGCATGTGGTTTATATTAGCGAGACATCATTAAATGCAAGGTTGATAATTGAAACCATGTGAATATACCGGTGAAACCTAATAATGAATTCCAAATCATGAAAGAATGTTTCTTTTCCATTGGAGGTATTATTTCTTTGCTTTGTAATGTGTCTCTTGAAATTGTGGATTGTTGCAATTGATTGGGAACATGAAGGGGGTATTTTTTTTAAGTCACTAAAATGTGGTTTTAGGAAACTAGATGTGGAGACTTTGGATCTGAATTTCCGTTAAAAACATTAATATATTTCTATTTAAAGTACAAGCTCACGAAATCTCAATTCCCTCGACCTACTAGTCGGTGTGAAACTCATAATCAATGGATTTTTAGCTGCTGACTTACAAAAGGATCCATATCTTCATGTTTGTACTACCGCCAAGTCGATTATAAGTAGCAACGCTTTATAAGAAAAAGATGGATAGTATGTACCTCATTTTAGTTTCTTATGCAGATATCATCCAATCTCGCAGGCTCAGTACTCACAGGTTGCTCATTCTCTAGGTTGTTGTGGCATGAGGTACTATACTATCTGATCGACTGCAAAACCGCCCCATGTGGAAGACGACTTCGTGGATTGGTGATTGTTGGTCCTGCACTCCACCCCAACATGTTGCGCAAGGGCACCTCGTTGGTGTGCTCACGGCATGGTGGATTTGGAAATAAAGCAATGTGATCATCTTTGACAATGCACGTCCCTTACTTGGCGCTCAATGTCATAGAAAACCATCAAGACTGAGGCTCGATGTTGGGTGAGCGTGGAGGACCAAGGCCTTAGGCTTTGTATGTTGTGGGGTCCCATACTTTGTAGGCTTGTACATAAACCTCCTCTTTTTATCAATGCATCAAACACAAAGTTTTTGCATTTTTGTGGAAAAAATATTTACATATGTACAAGATGATCACAACACAATTAACTAACTAACATACACATGATATCTCTATGTAATACATGTGCTAGCGTCTATAGAATAGGTCATAGGGGTTGTGCATGATTTTGCAATTTGGCAGACAACATGGTGTGTGAAAACTACCGACTAATTTGGTATGGCTGAGTTACTTGTCAAGTCGTAATCGGTACATATGGAGAGCTTTAAGATTTGCTAGATATTAACCTGGCTTGTGGAAGTTTGGATATAGGAAGAATATCTCAATTCATAGATAACAAGAAAACAAATCCAAATATTAAATAGCTTAATTAATTGATAACCCATAAGTGTAGGGAATTAGTTGTAGTCTTATTGATAAATAAGAGTGTCGTACCCAACGAGAAGTTTAAGGTAGGATAAGTATTTTCTCAAGTTCTATCATCCGTTAATACAGCTCTATGCACACCGAACGTTTACCCTATCTAACTATGGGAACAAAATGGGTATAAAATGAGAGGTTTGGAAGACAATACAGGATAAGAAAATAAATTTTAGTTGTTGCAGCAATAAATTACACTAAAATAACAGATGTATGAGTGTAAAAAAGTGGTGCAATGTGTGGTGAAATTGTCCATAATCAAATAGTCCATTACAAGATTGGTATTCCTCTTTTATGTTGGAGAGGCAAAGCTAACAAACTTTCAATATCAAATTATTGTAAGTACTTATAATTGGAAATCTAGCAAACACCCATAACTACTACTTCTTCCGATCCGAAAAAATTGTCGCAAGCTATACTCAGATTTTTACTAGCGGAGCATATAATTAGCGACAATTATTTCAGACCGGAGGTAGTAGAAGATACATAAAGGTAAGAATACACAACCATACTCTTAAGATCAAATGATCCTCTTTATCCCATATGATTCAATCACTAGAATGGGGATCATGTATCCGGCACTCTAGCATCCGTACCCTATATCTTTCTCCACATACTAAAACTCCTAGAATGTGATCCATGCACCCATAAATGTATGATGTGGACCATATGACTGTAACAAGTTAAATATATAACTCAAACTAATTATAGAGATTCACAATCAAATATATGACAAGAAAAACTACATAAACATAACATAGATGCAATAGATCATGTGAAAATAATTTATAATACCAAACACCATGTTTATATAGGGGATTACATATATTTGTGGGCGAGTGGACCGCTGTAGCTATGGAGGGGATGATGATAAAGGTGTTGGTGAAGGCGGCATCATGGCGGATAGGATGGAGAAGGGGCAGCACATGAGGTGCATGGTGGTGCCCACTGTCGGCGATGGCGAAGGTCTCCTCCTGCACCGGCCAGCCATCACATGGTGCGATACCGCTTAGCCCCCTTCCTCCATGGCTTCTTGGTGTTGTAGATGAGCCCTCCCTTATGGAGATTAGATCCACAGGGGAGGTTGTCGGATATATACCAATTAGGGGTATATCAGATGGTGCTCTAAAGTGCCGGATTACTAGGGTGTCCTAAATGGTAATGGATTACGGTCCATTAGGCGGCCCAGTAAGCTGACGCGCGGAAGCGGAATTCTAGAAGGACCCGGACCACGGCCCACGTGGTACGGCTTGGAGTAGAAGGCGGATTCCTTGCCTTCCAAGTTAGGACATACCGTAGTCTTCTAGTTTTCCTATTATGTAGGCCCTAACCCGGCTACTATATAAAGCCGGACGGGAGATAAGAAAGATAGACAAGAAGCTAGAGGCTAACTCGCTGAGAGGTTGATACTTGTCGAGTAGATAAACCTAACTCACATTGTACTTTGTATACTTCAGGCTTCAGCCCTGATTTAGTGAGATTGCAGGAGTAGGAACGTCGCCTAGTTGCGACGTACCAAACCTGGGTAAAACCTTGGTAGTATTATTTGTCATACGATCAGGTCCCACCACATCTCTATCGGTAGTCTCATGGCAACCCGTCTATGAATTCTACTACGATGTATCGACAGTTGGCGCCCACCGTGGGGCCGGCGACGGCATGCGTTACGTTTCGATCTGGGATACTAGGCGGAATCGGAAGTACCTTAACTGTACGAAGCTTGGAATTCGACAACAACGTCGGGCGCTTACTCAACAACGGATCGTACATGCCAGCACGGAATCATATGGTAAGTGCCTGCGTTTTACCGATTGTATATGCAAACATCTTTATCGGATTTACTGCAGAGGCGATGGGATTCTGTGGTGGAAACAAATTTATCCCACCCGCCCTATTCCAAGTCGAAGAAGGCTATGACGCCGGATTTTGTTCAGATCGCCGGTATCATGCTGAATCGCACTTTATAGGTATGGTGCAATCCGAGACCGCTGAAAACACAGACTAAAGTAATCCCGTGGAAGAGGTAAAAGAAAACAATCCCACAAAAGAGGTGGAAGATTCGACATCCGTCAATATGACGACGAACTCGGAAGCTGATTCTGTGCTAGCCGCCATCGAGGCAAGATTGGAATCATAACCCGGATCAGAGGACTTCGATTCCGAAGATGAAGATGTGGACGCTTTCGAAAGAAAATTAAAATCTCTTCAAGAGGGATTCCATTAAGTACTAATGGAAAAACCGGCTGAAAACACGGATGCTGATAGTGAGAAAGCCCCAGAACACCTCCTCTAGAGGAAGAGAGAGAAGAGGGGAAACCACTCCAACATATCCCAATGTCAAAGAATTGACAGAGGATGAACCTGGTAAAAAACCTCTCTCTTCCAAGAAAAAGAACAAAGCTTCTAAGAAACTCCAGTACAAGCTCCGGAAGAAAAAACTGGCTGATCTTGTCGTGGGATAATCACGGCAGACGTTACCGGGGGTAACTTGTCTTGGGCAAATCGACTCTGGTGTTTGGGAGAGGGTTTATCTCAAGGGAAACCATGGTGATATGCGATCTGGTAGCCGGCAATCAAGTCGCCGAGTCTCCGATCTGAATATACTATCTCAACTCTCGTGTTACAATGGATACTCGATACCTCGTAATCTTGCGATTGTGTTCTCATTATCTTTGTCCAACCCTAGGGGCCGGCTTATATAATATCCGGACCCCCTGGCTTACTTTCCAAGGCGTACTCTGAGTCCTACCCGGACACTACTTACAAACCCTAAACTTCCTTATCGGAACCCACAATCCGGGTTACGAGACCTATACTCTTGGGCCTTCTAGAAGTTCCTTTTCCCTAAGCCGGGTCTTGCGCAGCGTCCTTTGGGCCGAATTACACATTGGCGTTAACATACCGGGTTATCATCCCTCCATCAGTAGTCCCTAGAATAGCTTGGGCTTCACTAGATCCTCCTTGAAGCGCATGCTATTCCCTGCAAAAATAACAAACATACAAGTTCACAGAGGCCGGGTTAGGTTGCTTTAATAAACAGCTAGGCCTAACTCCATTGGTGGTCCATATAGTAACCCGGCTTTCTGTAAATCCATCTTTACTTTTCCGGGTCGATGTTCCGAGGAGAATGCCAAAGACCCGGCTTATTTCACTCGTTAATTGGTCCGGATATCGCGGAAGGGATTTACTTCTTATCCTTTCCGGATATCGCGTTCGGGCACTTAACGTATATCCCAAAAATCTCGGGCGGGTATCCCTCATTCCCGAAATTTTTGGCTCCCGCTCGCTCGCCTAGGTTCCCCACCCGCACCTATAAATAGGTGCCCTAGGGGGTTACCTGGCCCAACGTTCCATTTCTCCTATTGCTTTCTTCCTCCTCACCGGTGCCATCTCACCCAAGCTTGCACAGCGCCGCCACGGAGACCTCGGGCACACCGCCGGAGCCGAGCCGCCGTCAGCTGCACTCATCCACGGTTCGCCCCGCGCCGCTGCCAGTTTCCGCCGCCGCGCCCTCGAACTGCCCGCCGGGAGTCGCAAGGGGACACCACGACTGCGCCGTCTGCCGCCGTCGTGCCCTTCTCCAATCCATACAGGTAAGCTTCCTATCTCCATTGATTTTAGCTTCCAATTTCTCCGCTCGACCTAGATTGGATCTAGGTCCGCCCGCGGGCCGTTTCTTGCTTCACGCCGAATTAGATCGCTCAACTCCACTCTAGTTCGTTCAATTGCTCAATAGTTGACCCCACAGCACTCTCCTATCGCTTGCAATCGTAAATTTTTCCGTGAAATTATCCGCAAATTTTCCAATCTAGATGTAGTTTGCCAAAACTTCCGCAGCTGCTCTTCGATACCCGGACAGTCCACCACTGGTTCTTTTATTCATACTCTAGATAAACAGGCAATCGACCTCTTTTCATAATTGCTCACTGATACTTGGATATCCCATAATTTCTGTATTGCTCGTCGATACCCGGATAGTTCATAGCTTTCATATTGTTTATTGACACTCTGATAACCCGTAGTTTCCGGCTCTTGTTGCTTATGTTTGTATTCTTTGCTTTGTGCTTTGCAGACCGAACAAATGGCTCCCAAGAACAAGGGGAAGCAACCGGCAAAGCCTAGGATGACCCAGTCCATATCCGCCAATTGGGCGCGGTCTTCCGTGACCCTGGCCAAGCTAGAGGAGTTGGCCGAGTCAGGCGTCCTCCCTCCTCAGAAGGAGATCCATTGGAGGGTACCGGGTGACGAGACCCAGCCTACCCCCAATCCCGATGAGGTAATATGCTTCGTTGAGCACGTGATCC
Organism: Alopecurus myosuroides; assembly: GCA_028641055.1. NCBI lineage: Eukaryota > Viridiplantae > Streptophyta > Magnoliopsida > Poales > Poaceae > Alopecurus > Alopecurus myosuroides. The sequence goes on from JAPCYS010001956.1 coordinate 60,447, forward strand.
GGGGGTTTCGCCCCCCGGGTCACTCTTTCTTTCGTGAAGTCCTCAGCCATTATGGCCTCCGGGTATTCGACATAGGGCCTAACTCTATGTTGAACATAACCCGCTTCATAGTCCTTTGAGAATCTTACTTATGCATCCCACCGAATCTAGCTTTATTTATCGAACTTTTCCAATGCAAACCGTGCCGCGAAAGCGGTGAAGGGGCCCTTTTGGCCTGCGGCGGGGTTTCCATCCAGCGCCGCAAGAATTCTCCTATGCCGACTCTCAGCCTTAACTCACATGTTAAGCATTGGCAGCAATCTTTTTTCTATTGCCGAGACACCTCCCCACCCGGCGAGAAGAAATTGCCGGGTTATTCGGAGGGTCTCTTAGATCTTTCCGACACTTTCAATGCCTTCGCCCCTGAGTCGGACAGGGAAGCCATCCAGCCCCTCTTAGCCAAGATAGCCATCCTTTCTGCCCAAGGTCTCCTTGGGCTTAATTTGGTCAAAACCTGGGTAAACTTCCGGATCCAGCCCGCTCTAAGCTGATGTGCGAATACTCGGGGCACGTTATGGACGCGCTCCGCTACTCCTCAAAGAATTATCCGGCTGGCGATACCAACAAGACCATCAAGGGTTTCTTGACGGAGAAATTGGACGTGATCCGGAACATAGCCGGATTGGATCCATTTACACGCGAGAATCCGGCTCCCGTGGTAATATCCGGCACTTATACTTTCACTTTCATACTTTTACTTGATACAGCTACTAACTCTCATTTTTATGCCTTTATCTCAGGCTGATAGGCCTTCTGGAATGTTGAGACCTCCCCTTCCTCCGGAGACCCGGAAGAAGATGAAGAGCCTGTTGACAACGATGAAGGTATCATCCAGGTCTTGATTAACTTCACTTACGTCACTTTGCTTTCACATATCTCAATTTTCCCGACTATGCATTTTCGGCTTTCAGGGATGGAGGACAAGGACGACAAAGAAGACCCGGAGGATACCGAGTCCGACCAAAACGATGCCGAACCGGAAGTTGTGGTCGGGGACAAGAGAAAAACCCGAGGGGTGGTGTTCAAGGTTCCCTATTCCTTCATGTCCTCTGAACCCTATTCTTTTGCTAATATGTGTGAACTTAACCGGCAATTATCCAACTCACCACACTTGAAGGACCCTCCTCCGGCCAAGCGCAGGGTGACCCAGAATTCCCCGGGTGACGATCCCCTCAAGCCAGGCATCCCCACATCACCAGCTCGTCGTGCCGGTACTCCTCCATCTCATCCTTCCAATTCACCTCAACGTCATCCTTCCCCCAATCATCCGTTGGCCGGGCAGTTCCGGGTCTCACTCTCGGATTCTGTGACAGCCTCATCCGCTTCTAGCAGCGAGCTTCCACCGGACTATCCGGTGAACACCGGGTGAGTTTTTGCTATATGATATACCAACACTCTCGATAATTTCCACTTATTATTACTAACCCTTTCTCTTTCCTTTCCTTAGCGCCCAAGTCACAATCAGTGACCCGGAGGACATGGAAATGGACACCCGGGAAACTGAAGGCCCGGTCGATAATGTGAATGCCGCAACTGGCGGCCTTGAAGAAGAAGAAGCCAAGGGGCAAGATTCCCCGATAGACTCGGCCAAGCAGGATGCCGGGTCTCCCAAGCAGGCTGATGGACCCGGGGATGAGGACGGGGGGTCCTGGGCACAAGGATGGGTACCCCCAACCCTGACACCCAGACTACCCAGGTATCATCCCCAAAGCCGGGAAAAACTCCTACTCCGGGTTACCAGGCAGCCGGTTCTTCCGGCACCAAGCCTGAGGACATGAGCTTCGCTGAGATGCTCGACGCTCTGCACACTCTGAGGGCTGATGAAGAGGGCATCCTAGAAGCCCTGATAGCTAAACATGAGGTAAACTGCGCTAACACTGCTTGTATACTCATATAGTCCCCAAGTTCCGAGTGAACTTATGCATAATTTGCTTGGAACTTGCATAGATATCCGACTGATACTTTTGTTTTGTCCGACTAACATTTCCTTGTATCTTCGCGCAGGCCTACGTAACACACTCTGAGAAAGCGTTGGCCAAAACCAACAAACTTCTCAAGGCGGAGACGAAGCTGCGTGAGTCGGCTGAAGCTGATGCCAAGAAAGCCGGGAAACTTGCAAAGAAATACAAAAAGAGATACAATGCCGCAGTAGATAGGGTGAACGAGCTGTCGGTCCAAATCGCCGACAATTATCGTGCTCTGATAGGTAAAGTTTCCCGACTGACTGATCTTAACTTGGTTTTGACATTCTGATAAACACTCAGAATTCCTGACCTTGGATATTTCTGCTTTTCTGCAGGGCCGGATATGGAAATTCCGGATGTGGATGAGGTAGTTCTTCTGAAGACCATAAAGAGCACCATCCGGCAACTCTGCGCTGGGACCAAGTGGGCCCTAAAGGCTGTCAAGTGGCCAGGCATCGGGGAGGGTGGTTTGAACACGCTACTTGATGCATGTTCCACCATCCCCGAGTGGATTGAGCACTAGAAGCGCTCATCCTGCCGGGTTGGAGTGACCCGGGGTTTTGCTTTGGCGAAAGCATACTTTCCCAAGCTTGACCCGACAAAGCTCGTTGGCGGGTTCCCGGAGTTCAACCACGACGGCTCCCCGTTTTCACCCAAGCACTACAAGGCCATTCAGACAGAAGTTCGCCACTCAGCTAGCCTGATTGCCGATAACTTAGATGTCAGCCGGATCGTGCCACCGTATGACTCTCAAGACAAGGTAATTAAATCGGATCCTCCTAAGCCCTTTGACATGCTGGCACGGTGGAAGGTAGAAGCTGCCCGACTAAGGGAGGAGGCTGCGAAGAGGAAGGCCGAGGCCGATACTGCGCCTGCCAGCTCCACGCCAGTTGCCCCTCCTCCTTCGCGTGCCAGTGCTACTGCTGATCCGGATGCTGCTGCTGCCAAGACTGCTGAAGAACAAGTCAAGGATCAGGACCCGGCTGGCAAGGGTACAGACAAGATGGATGCCTCAACCCAAGATGCCGAGTAATCTTATTTATCCGCTGTTATATCAAATGCGTCATTCGGCCAATGGGCCTTTTAAACAATTATTTTTTGATAGGGCGCCTGTGCACTTTTGATACTACTATCGCGGCTTGTAATACATTTTAAAACCTTACTAGCTTTCGTGGCCTTTCTGGCCTTTGGATAAATTGGATATTTTCCTGTCTTTTGAGCTTATTTATTCTTGGTTTTCCGACTTTCTCTATGGTTCCTTTTGTGAGACTCGGTTTCCAGGTCTTATGGGTTTTGACAAGTGGACTTTTCTCTAAGTTCCCAAGTCCCCAAGACTCGGATTTTTGGGTTTTTGAGCTGAATAGCCAGATAATTTGTTTCTTTTTTCAAATTCCCAAGTCCCCAAGGCCCGAAATTCCGAGTCTAGGGTGTTGGGTATTTCAAAGAGAACAAATCGTTTCTGCTAAGCCAAAAACCTAGAGCCGTGCACATAGGTTTGAAGTTATGCTTAATAAACTTTGAGTTTCCGGCTATTAACCTTGTACTCTGCATAACTTGTGGTTTAGATGACCCTTTTGACTCTCTTGTACTGTAAGTCGGCTTTCGCATGGATAATCATGTTGCTACAGCTGTACGAAGACAGGGTCAGGCAAGTCCCATTGGGCATCATGACTGATTGTAATCATACGCTAGCAAAGCATGCCACTTTAGTGCGAGTCACATCGAGCTTAAGTAAGAAAAGTCAAGAAAGTTTGGCTCCTTTGTCCGGTTATAAGCTTGCAGCCGTACTTGTTTGCAAGTAATCGGCCCTTATAACTCATTGGCATCGTGGCCGGGTCTTTGATTTTATAACTGTGCTATTCAAGCAATCAGCCCCCAAGACCTAAATATAAGCAATTTACTATAGAAACTAATATACTAATAACAATAAATAATACTTACCTGGAAGAACGAATAAAAATACAACAGAAATAAAAACTTGATAAAAACACATGAAAAGGAACAATATATTGTTTAACTATCTCTTTATTGATATGAGAAAAGTTAGGTCAGCAAGCCGCCTCACTAAAAACCCTCCAGTCCCCTTAGGTACCCTGGATAGGAAAAGAGTGCGTCTGAAACCTGCTGCCTGTTACATCGTGTAATTCCACTTTGTGAGTCTAGCCTATACTAAGTATAGTAGGGACGTAGCTGAGCCACGTTCCATGGTCTTTCTCTCTCTTGCATAGATGAAGTGGTATGAGCGGTGTCATTAACCGTAGCCGACTCTTCCCTTGCATCTATCAAGTAATATGATCCATTGTGCAGATTCCGGCTTATGATGAACGGTCCTTCCCATGGTGGGGACAACTTATGTTTTCCTTCCTTTGATTGTACCAGGCGCAGAACCAGGTCTCCTTCCTGGAAGACCCGGGTTTTCACGCGCCGACTATGATATCTCCTCAGATCCTGCTGGTATATGGCTGATCTCTCCAAAGCTTGTTCCCTGTGCTCTTCTAGCATATCCACGGCGTCCTGCCGGGTCTTCTCGTTCTCCACCTCGACGTAAGCCGATACTCGAGGCGAGTCATGAATAATATCACTCGGCAACACTGCCTCTGCGCCATAAACCATGAAAAACGGTGTCATCTGAGTAGATCTGTTAGGTGTGGTGTTGATACCCCAAACCACTGAAGGTAACTCCTCAACCCACGCACCAGCAGCTCTGATACACGGGACTTGCAACCGTGGTTTTAATCCATGAAGCAACTCCTGATTTGCCCTCTCCACTTGTCCATTAGCCTGTAGGTGGGCCACTGAGGCTATGTCCAAACGGATGCCATTGTTTCCACAGAACTTTTCCATCTCTCCTAAGGACATGTTGGTTCCATTGTCCGTTATTATGCTGTGAGGATACCCAAACCGATAGATAATCCTTTTCAGGAACTTGACTGTTGTAACTGCTTCACAATTGGTAACTGGCATAACTTCAACCCACTTGGTAAACTTATCAATAGCCACCAAGAGATGTGTCTTTTTGCAAGCTGACATGTGAAAGGGGCCAACCATATCCATACCCCAAACAGCAAACGGCCAGGTTAACGGGATAGTCCGCAGTTCCATAGCCGGCACATGGGTTTGGCGAGCGTACCTTTGACATCCATCACACCTTGCCACCAAGCGTTCCGCGTCTGGTAGGGCCGTGAGCCAGAAGAAACCGTGCCGATAAGCTTTGGCCACAAGGGATCTTGTGGATGCATGATGCCCACAATCACCTCATGGATCTCCTTGAGGATCTGTCGGCCTTCTTCTGGTGCTACACAGCGCAAAAAGACTCATGCTGCACTTCTCTTGTATAACTCCCCATTGATGATAGAATATCATTTCGCTCGCCTCAAAATTTGTCTTGCTAATACCTCCTGCTGTGGTAACTCGCCCCGTGATAGGTAGGCCAGGAACGGCTCTGTCCACTCGAGAACAACACGTACCGTGGCCACGAGCTCCAAATCCGGGTCTTGATTTGCCAATTCTTCCTCAGACTCGGTTTTAACTGATGGTCGCCATAGCTCGTCCAGGAAAACATTGGGTGGAACCGGCTCTCTGCGCGAGCCGAGGCTGGCGAGTGCATCTGCTGCCTCGTTTTTTCTTCTGTCTATGTGCTCCACCTCATACCCGGAAAAACACCCGGCAACCCTGTCCAGCTCTCTGCGGTATGCTGCCATAGTTGCATCTTTTCTATCCCAAGTTTCTGAGACCTGCTGTACCACGAGGTCCGAATCTCCAAAGCATCGTATCCTCTTAATGTTCATCTCCTTGGCTACCTTTAAGCCATGCAATAAGGCCTCATACTCGGCCACGTTGTTGGAACAATCAAAGTGAATCTGCAACACGTAACTTAACTTGTCTCCTTTGGGTGATGTTAGCACCACTCCAGCTCCTGATCCCTCGTATTGCTTGGAACCATCAAAGTGCATTATCCAAGACTCGGAGTTCGGAGCCATTGTGGGCATGCCTGTGTGAGTCCAATCATTAATGAAATCAACTAGAGCTTGAGATTTGATTGCTGACCTGGGCTCGTAGTTGATGTGATAATACCCCATCTCGATCGCCCACTTGGCTATTCTACCTGTCGCATCCGAGTTTCTGATGATATCCGACATTGGTATAGAGCTAACCACTGTTATGGGGTGTTCCTGAAAATATGGCTTTAATTTCCGGCTGGCCATGAAGACCCCAAAAACCAGCTTTTGCCAATGTGGGTAGCGCTGTTTTGCCTCTGATAATACCTCGCTGACGTAATAAACCGGCCTCTAAACCGGATGATCTTTCCCATCCTCCTTACGCTCAACAACAACCACTGCACTAACCGCCCGGGGCCCGGCTGCAACGTACAACAGCATGGCTCTTTAGGACCCGGGGCTGCTAGGACTGGTGCCTCAGATAGCTGCTTCTTTAGTGCCTCGAACGCCTCATCCGCCTATTGGTCCCAAATGAATTTATCAGATTTCTTCAAGAGCCGGTACAGGGGTATTGCCTTCTCTCCGAGTCTGGATATAAACCGGCTCAACGTTGCTACGCACCCTGTAAGCTTCTGAACATGCTTCAGGTTTTCCGGCTTTTTGAGATTCTGGATAGCTTTGATTTTATCCGGATTTGCCTCAATTCCTCTCTCTGAAACGATAAATCCGAGTAATTTCCCAGCTGGAACTCCAAATACACACTTTGTCGGGTTAAGTTTCATCTGGTATCTTCTCAGGTTCTTGAACGTTTCCTTTAGATCATTAATAAATGTCTCCGATTTTCTGGTTTTGATCACCACATCATCCACGTAAGCATAAACATTGCGTCCGATTTGGTCCTCAAAGCACTTCTGAATACACCGTTGATAAGTTGCGCCAGCGTTCTTCAATCCAAATGTGATGGTCTTGTAACAAAAGGCCCCAAAGGGGGTTATGAACAACGTTTTCTCTCAATCTTCCTTCTTGAGCTTGATCTGATGATACCCGGAATATGCATCCAGGAAACACAATAGGTCACTTCCAGCCACTGCGTCTATGATCTGATCTATCCTTGGTAGTGCGAATGGATCCTTCGGGCAATGCTTGTTAAGACTCGTATAATCAATGCACATCCTCCACTCATTGGTCTTTTTCATCACGAGGACCGGGTTTGCTAACCAGTCCGGGTGAAATACTTCCATGATAAAGCCGACTATCAATAACCGAGCAATTTCTTCCCCTATAGCTTTCCTTCTTTCCTCATTCATCTTTCTCAGGCCCTGCTTAACGGGCCTAGACTTGGGGTCGACATGCAAACTGTGCTCTGCCAACTCTGTGGGGATACCCAGCATATCGCTGGGTGTCCAAGAAAAAACATCCTGATTCGAACGGATAAACTCCATGAGTGCTTTTTCCTGCTCATTGTTTAGGTTAGATCCTATAGAAAATTGCTTAGAGGGATCACCTTCGACAAAAGCCACCATCTTGGTATCTTGTGCTACTTTGAATTTTGCTCTCTCATCCTCAGTGTTTGGTCTCTTCAATGATGTTCTGTCATCCGGGTCTACTTGAGACCGGTAATACTTGAGTTCTTCCTTTCTGCAGGCCTGCTCTGCCATTGCTGCATCTCCTTCGTCACACTCAACCGCTATAATCCGGTTTCCGTGTATGGTAATGGTTTGCTTGGGACCCGGAATCCTTAGCTGTAGGTATACGTAACACGGCCTGGCCATGAACTTAGCGTAAGCCGGCCTTCCGAATAGCGCGTGATAAGGGCTGCGTAACTTACCCACCTCGAAAGTGAGCCACTCAACCCGGAAATTGTCCTTCGGTTCACCAAAAGCAACCTCCAATGTGATCTTTCCCTCGGGGCACGCTGAGTGACCCGACACAATCCCATGAAAAACTGTTAAACTTTTCTCTAGCTGGGACTCCTTGAGACCCATGCGTAAGAAAGTTTCCCAATATAGGATGTTGATGCTACTTCCACCGTCCATTAAGACTTTTTTCAGCTCATAACCATGGACCTGTGGTGCAACCACCAATGCTAACTCACCCGGATGTTCTATTGTTTCTGGGTGATCCCTTCTGCTCCATGTTACCTCTTGATCTGACCATCTCAAGTATCTCGGAACAGCTGAATTGACCGTGTTCACTGCTCGTTTGAGTATCTTTCTATCCTTGCTGGAAGTTCCTCTAGTATGTATGTGATATTGTCCCAACTGCTTGGGGTTAGCTTGGAAGCCTCCAGCTCCCACCTGGTTGCTACCCGGATTTCCGCCTACCGGGTTACCGGCTGGGGGTGGGCCGTTGCCCGGGTTTCCACCCGGACCCGGTCCTCCTCCCCGACCTGCACCTCGCATAGCCTTGTTTACTTCCTCGTTTTTCCATCTCTGTAGGTCCGCACACTGCTCCAATGAGTGGTTAGCCGGCCTACCGTTCCTGCTGTGCTTTGGGCACGCCATTCTGAACATGCTTCAGGTTTTCCGGCTTTTTGAGATTCTGGATAGCTTTGATTTTATCCGGATTTGCCTCAATTCCTCTCTCTGAAACGATAAATCCGAGTAATTTCCCAGCTGGAACTCCAAATACACACTTTGTCGGGTTAAGTTTCATCTGGTATCTTCTCAGGTTCTTGAACGTTTCCTTTAGATCATTAATAAATGTCTCCGCTTTTCTGGTTTTGATCACCACATCATCCACGTAAGAATGAACATTGCGTCCGATTTGGTCCTCAAAGCACTTCTGAATACACCGTTGATAAGTTGCGCCAGCGTTCTTCAATCCAAATGTCATGGTCTTGTAACAAAAGGCCCCAAAGGGGGTTATGAACGACGTTTTCTCCCAATCTTCCTTCTTGAGCTTGATTTGATGATACCCGGAATATGCATCCAGGAAACACAATAGGTCACTTCCAGCCACTGCGTCTATGATCTGATCTATCCTTGGTAGTGCGAATGGATCCTTCGGGCAATGCTTGTTAAGACTCGTATAATCAATGCACATCCTCCACTCATTGGTCTTTTTCATCACGAGAACCGGGTTTGCTAACCAGTCCGGGTGAAATACTTCCATGATAAAGCCGGCTATCAATAACCGAGCAATTTCTTCCCCTATAGCTTTCCTTCTTTCCTCATTCATCTTTCTCAGGCCCTGCTTAACGGGCCTAGACTTGGGGTCGACATGCAAACTGTGCTCTGCCAACTCTGTGCTCTGCCAACTCTCGAGGGAAACCCCTCCCTTGGTTATCGTACCGCTGCCTGCCACGGCCAGCATAGAACCCTCCATTATTCTGAACCTGAGGTCTCTGTCCTTGATTGAAATTGCCCACCGCCGGCGCATTGAAGGCAAACGGCGCAACAGCGGCAGGAGCCACCTGAGGAACAGGTGCCGCCGCGGGCCCCCTGAGCGGCCGAGCACCTCCCTGTTGCTGCCACTGCGCAGCCCCCCTTGAAGCTCGAGGCCACGATCACGGTCAGCATAATTGCTAGGCCCTGCCTCATCAAATCCTCCTCTGAAACCCTGGTAGCTTGCACCGTAATTCCGACCACCTCCACGACCAGCCATCGTGGATCCACGACGAACGCAAACGATAGGACTAGCAGTGGCGGCGCACCCCCAGAGAAAACCTAAGAGCGATCGAACCCCACGCCCACACGGATAAGACTCAGATCCCGATGTGGTACGGGCCCTGACACCGAGGCCCAAATTCCCAATCGTATCTGAAGAATCAACATCGCGATCGCAGCCCAATGGCCTAGGATCACGCGCAGTAATTACTTTCCGACAGGAATCAACATTCCTTATCTGAGAATTCCGAAGATCCCTCTCCTTCCAAATCTTCGGTAAGGAACCAACATTCCTTTTCAACAATCGGCCAGAGCTAGGATTAACCAACGATCCATGCACACTGCCATCCGAAACACATACGGACTGACGACGCCGACGTTGCACAGTTATCCACCCCGCGTCATCTTGATCATCTAGGAGAGTTGTAGACGGCGACATCACCGGCATCTTGATCTCTGCGCGCCTTAGCTTGATCACCTGCGTAGACACGAAAGAAGGTGTCAAAGAGAGTACCTGTCGAGCCGCATCCCTCTGCGCCCTTATCTTTGCCAAACGCTTCGAAGCCCTAGCGCCGGAAGACTCCGGTAGGTCGCGATCCACCACCGAGTCCGGGGTCTTGCAGTAGCGCGAGAACTCCTGATCCTCCTCAGATGAGGACGACAAGCCATCCTCGTCCTCCTCAGTCCACGAGAGGGCCCAGAATCGGCTACCCAGCACCGGCGGCAGCGAGAAATTGGCCGGAGCGCGAGCGAGGTCCTCCGCCCCGTGATCGCCTCCTTCCGTAATTACCGTCGTCCTCCTCAAGATCATCATTTACCTCCTGATAGTTGTAGTTGCCTTCCATGTATTCAATGTAGATGGCAATGTTTACAAGGTGTGCGCGTGGATGAATTCAAGGTTGGTGGAGGTTGCGAATTTTTGCAGCAAGATTCCATTCAAAAATATGTAAGCTCTGGGCGAGGTCCGGAATGGTGGTTGGATGAGCTTCGGCTACGTACCCTTGCCGGCGCGATGACCAGAATATGTCAGCTAGAGGCGGAGGGTCGCGGCGCACAGCTGGATGTTGGTGCCGGAGGTCGGCGCCGGAGACGAGACACGGCGGAGGCGGACGTGTTGGCGGCACCCAAGAGATTATGGTGAGTATTTTTTTTAATCTTGCTGCGTGTGTTGTACATAGAGAGATGACTAAGCTTGGGTATAGAATCTGCAAGCCTTATATGGTCTGATAAATATTTGGTGGCAATTCACGTCATACTTAATCCGCTCTACACACGAGTAAGGCTATAATTTTAATAGGAGTGCGTCGTACAGAACATAGAAACCTGAAAATGGTGCAAAATGCAAAGTATTTTTACTTGTATAATCAATTCCAAGCATATGGTGCCTACAATTTAAGAGGTATAAGCTGAAAATTTTAGCCAACGCATATTATGTGCCACAGTTTTTCCTGTGAGATATCCCGTATATTGCAACTAGGCTCGATGTTGATGTAGCATTATCTTATTTAACCTTGAACCGAAAGATTCACAAAAATAAAAATAAAAAGAAAACCTTGAACCGAAAGATGATCAAATGGACAAGAAAATTAAGGGGTTACATCACATGGTCAACCTTGAACCTTGAACCTTGAATAATGAGTACTACTTTGAGCTTATATCACATGTAGAAACACCATAATTTGAACTTTATGATATGTTCTTGATCGTGCATTGATACTTAACCGGAAGACTGACACAAAATCAACAACGGAGTCTTACAACAGCTATATCGATTTTAGATTGAGTTTTGCGGAAACAAAAATCAAGATCATTATTCATATACTTTAAAATGTTTATCATCCATAGTTAAGACTGCAACAAAATTCTTGGTTGAAACCCCATATTAAAATATTATCTGTGTATCAAATAAGATAATCTTTTGAAAAAAAAAAAAATTCCCTTCCATCCTCCACACTAGATGCACAAAATGACATCCTGGGTAGTTTCGCATATCTCCGAATAACATTATCGTTTATAAGGGGGTGAAATTAGGTGTTCCCTAGAAGTAAGAGTCACTCCAAAATTCTAATAGTCATGAAATCCTTTGTAGTTTATCCATAAAGGGAACCACAACTTTCAGCATTTAAATGTTCAGAACGATTTTTAGATCCATTAGAGTTCTATGCATGATATTCCAGTTTGCTAAGTATATTTTTTTTTGTCACGTCCAAAATTAGTTGCATATACTTGCAAATATAAAATTTGTTAGGTTTAATGACAATTATTTTGATAGATTTAAGAAATATGACGAACATATGAAAGAATATTATATTTAAAAAGGGTAACCAATATACATAATTCTAGACCGTGCAACACACGGGTTAATGACTAGTTTTATTTAATTATAAAGAAAGAAAGAATCACATACACATACACACATACATGCACATATATATAAAGAATCACATACATACATGCACATATATAAAGAAGTGCTTGTCTCACATACACATGCACATATATATAGAAAGAAGTGCTTGTCTCACATACACATACACATGCATGTATATACACACAAAAATCTTCTTAATTTGTCTCGATCGGTTCCGATCTAGCTTAATTAGCGTCTCTTGCTCTTTTTGTTGGCGACTGAATACTTTATGCCGACCACCTTGAGATTTCTTTGCGTGAACAGATAACCGTGGGTAGGTAGGGATGTCTTCCTTCTTACTTTACCAGTAGTAGGCATGTCGAAGTGCTTGTCGAACTCCTCCTCGATCTTCGGATCACCGTTCTTGTCCAAGTCTTTCTCGTTGGCGTCTCCTTCCATTCCGATGATGCTCCTCTTACCCCTCCTCACGACAACACGGCTACTTGACGGGTCGGTGATGAAGAAGCATTGGTCAACTTGGCTAGCGAGTACCCATGACTCATTTTTCGCGGATGCGTTCTTCGATTTGGCATCGGGTATAACCATTGTGGTGAAATACCGTCCTTCTTTCTTGACATTCTTGGCCCATCTCACACGGAACATTGGCACCACCGTCTCTCCGCAGTAGTTGAGCTCCCATATCTCCTCGATCTTTCCGAAGTATCTTTCTTCCACATTAGTCTCGGCATCGCCATATGATAGCATAGTTACTCCTGAGTTTTGATTTTCGCTACTCATGTCCTTGTCCTCGGTGGAGAATCTGTAACCGGAGATGTCGTACCCCTGATAGGTCCTTACGTTCTGCCCGGGGCCCTGTGATAAGATGTATATGAGTTTTTCATCTTCCGTAGAAGGCATTTTTCTCCGTGCTTCAATCAGTTGACTTTGCTTGAACCAACGCGTGAAGCCGGAGTTGTGCTCTTTGGTTACGTCTCCCATCTTCCTCGGCCCGCCCATTTCAATATAATTCTGATTGATTAAGCTTTTGTGCTCTTCCACGAAAGGCTCGATCAATTTTAAGTGTTGTAGCGCGACCCGGTGAGCCCTTTCAAAGTCGTCGCGTTGTTTTTGAATGCCGACATGGACGTCGCGGCAGCCCTCGCGGTGATCGACTCCGTTGAGCCTGCCAAGGTGCGTCCTGGTGGACAAACCGACATCCTGATCGTCTTTGGTGCTTAGGTAATTGTCGCAGAAAGAGATGCACTCGTTGGTTAGAAATCCTTTGGCCGTGCTTGCGTCTGGACGGGCCCTATTGCGAACGTATCCTTTCAGGACACCATTCTGGCTTTCCATCGGCATCATGTAGTGCAGAAACATCGGGCCGAGATGCCTGATGTCATCAACGACATGGAGAAGGAGATGTACACATATATCACATAATGCCGGCGGGAATTAAATCTCAAGCTCGCATAGTATCACCACGATCTCATCCTATAGCATCTTGAGCTGCCTCACGCCGATCGATTTCCGGGTGATAACGTCGAAAAAGTTGCAAAGGCCAAACAACGTATCACGGACATGCTCGTCCATTATCCCTCGTATCGCAACAGGAAGTATATGCGTCATGAGCACATGACAATCGTCAGACTTCATCCCGGTGAACCTTTTGTTCGCTAAGTCCAGATATCTTCGTATACTCCCTGAGTATCCGTGAGAAACTTTGACTTCTAGGAGGCACCTGAAAAACTGCTCAAGCTCCGGCGGACTCAATGTGAAGTAGGCAGCGGGAAGCACCACGATGTTCTTCTTAGCCTTTTTGCGGGGAGGACGTTGAGTCCCTTCCGTCTTATCCTCATCGTCATCATCATCATCACTATCGGCGGGGACCTGTAGATTTTCCTAATGCCAAAATGTTTTAGATCGTATCTTGCTTTCGGCCCATCCTTGGACTTCTCCGAATTGCAAATAGTGCCAAGCAGACTCTCTGTAACGTTCTTCGTAATGTGCATCACATCAAGGCTATGAGGCGCGTGTAGGACCGGCCAGTACTCCAAGTCGTTGAAAACAGACCTCGCTTTCCATACACCCAGCAGCAGCTCTGGCTTGGGTCGCTTCTTTCCCGGCGAAGGGCACTCGTCCTAATTTTTCAGAAGCTCGTCGATTTCTTCGTCGCTCCTCGTGCGCGGGGCTCCATCGGGCTCGTCTTTACCATTGAATAACTCACCGCGTTTTCTCCGCGGGTGATCCAGGCGAAGCCACCTTCGAGCCCCTGGGTACCCGGTTTTCGAAGACCCAGGATCCCTTGGTAGCTGGAGATGTGGGGTCCCGTCCATGCAATTCACGCAGCCGCAGAATCCGTGACCGACCTGGGCAGATACATACGCGTAACCAGGATAGTCTGTGACCGTCGTGAGCAACGCGACTCTCATATGGAAATAATCTCTAGTGTACGCGTCCCACGTACGGGGTGGCGTCTTCCACAACGTGTCTAACTCGTCTTTCAGCAGCCCGAGATACAAATGCATGTCGACACCTGGTTGTTTTGGCCCCTGGATGAGAATACTCAAGTGTATGTACTTTTGCTTGGTGCGCAGCCACGGGGTTAGGTTGTAAGGCCATACAAACACGGGCCAGCTGCTATGTGTGCTACTCTGGTTGCCGAACGGATTGAGTCCTTCGGTGCTCATACCCAGCCTGACGTTCCTCGCGTCGCCCCCAAAACTCGGGAAAGCTATGTCCAATGCTTCCCACTGGGCAGCGTCTGCAGGATGTGTCATGATATAGCCCTTCTCGGGATCTTCTTCCGGCTTCTCCCTTTTCGCGTGCCATTGCATGAGCTTTGCTTCTTTAGGGTCCACGTAGTACCGTTGAAGACGGGGAGTGATAGGAAAGTACCATACCACTTTTCGAGGAATTTTCTTGTTGTCGGTTCCACACTTGTATCGTCCGTGGCCGCACTTCGGACATGTGGTTGTGTCCTTGTACTCCCCCCGATAAATTACACAATCATTGATGCAAGCGTGAAATTTTTCGTGAGGTAGGTCAAGAGGGCACACGACTTTCTTAGCCTCGTTGATACTGCTTGCCAATGTGTTCCCCTCGGGAAGGAGATCGTGCCAGAATTTCAAGTTCTTGCTGAAGCTCGAGTCGGTCCATTTGTTTTGCGTCTTCATCTTCAGAGCAGCAAGCGTTACATGCAACCGCGTATCCTCGGGGCGGCACCCAGGAAACAACGGAGTCACCCCGTCTATCTCCATTTGCGCCAGCTTGGCTTTCTCCCTAGCTGCAGCAATGTCGTTGCTCGTCTCCTTAAGCAGCAGATCCTGAACATGAGAGTCCCGCAAGGCCAAAATTAGCGGGGTCTCCGTGTTCACGCCTTCATCGTCATGTCGATCTTCTCCGCCGACATATCCTTCTTCATGATGATCTTCTTCTCCGTCATTTCCTTCGTCACCTCATCGCCCTCTTCTTCGTGCATAACTTTTGCTGCCGGCGGTGCCACGTGGTTGCGGTCGTCAAAGAAACCGCGTCTGAGAAAGTGCTCCTCCAATTGTCCGGAATCAGGGTCAATCCAGCGCACGAGTTTGCATGATCGACACGGACATCTTATCTGCTGCCTGTTGCACCGAATCATGTCCGCCTTCGCGTCTTTCTTGTATCTAGCGATTCGAGCAGAGTTCATTTCTAGTACCATGGTTGCCTGCACAGACACATAGAGAGCATAAAATTAGAACCACAACATGCATAGTCGCCGGAAAAATTCGGCATGACCTCTCCTATAAGTAGGACATATGGGGTGCAAAAGTTTGCCGAAATGGAAGTGAATCAACATTTCGGCAAACATCCATGCACCATGACCGCCCCCGCGCGTGACAATCGGTCCACCTGCACATGCATGACAAGCACCCATACACATCGATCGATGGCCACACGAGTCATGCACATCCAACTATACTCACCTAGTATTCGATACCGAGACGCAAAAAGAGGAGAGAGGGAGGAACCGGAGTATAGATGGAGGTAATTAGACCCCCCCAACAACAAGAAACTTCACCAACAATTATACATCGAATAAATAGGTTCACCTACCAAAAAAGGAGAATTAAATGTGTAAAAATGGAAGGGAGAGAAGGGGGAGGCGAGTGAGCAACATACACTTGCAATGAAATGAGTAGGGGGAGAGAGAGGGGGCTGCCATCTTTATGTGCACAGTGCACCTATTCTGTGGCGCACCTGTACACAATTCTGTGGCGCACTGATCTGCTGCGCCACAGAAAAGCCACATTCTGTGGCGCATGGCAACGCGTGCGCCACAGGATATGGTTTTTCTGTGGCGCAGCAGATTACTGCGCCACAAAAATACCATATTATGTGGCGCACCAGGGAGACTGCGCCATAAAAATACGTGTACTGACACCCAGACCAATGATTGGCGTGAGCCCCACCAAATTTCTATGGCGCACGGGAAAGACATGCGCCACAGAATTAGAAATTTCTGTGGCGCACCGCTGGCCGTGCGCCATAAAATTTCATTTCTATGGCGCACGCCTTCTTGGTGCGCCACACATGCTATTCCATAGAAAGGCATATTTCTACTAGTGCTTCCCCATCCTTCACCGAACCATCCATACAGTTTAGAACGAAGAAAATACCTTTTCTAGACCAATTGTTGGACTACATGATGCATATTCCTTTCCTACTTGGAGGCCATTCTCCCTTTGTCGCCCTAGGCTCATAGTATAGTATTTCTTCAAATCAATAATCTAGCTACCTCCTCTGGTGATGGAATTGACTCCTGGACCAGGGCTTCATAGGATCAACAACATACTCATATAAAGAAGTTGCAACTTACTATTAGGAATCTCATCTTGATATATAGATCCTAAATGTTAAGCATGCTTGGCCTGGAGTAATAACAAGATGGGTCCCTCCCAGTGGATCATCATGATATCAATTATTCTGGGCCTCATAGGATCAGGGATTCAGGAGAGCAAAAAACTACTAAAGCCCTGCTCCTCGCTTCCTTCCATTGTAATGCCTCTGTAGTGCCACGGTTGAGTAATAAAAAAGTTTAGGCTGGCGTAAGCCCGCCGTAGCCCAGGTGCCGGCTGCAGGCGTAGCCGCAGGGCTCCTCCTGCACAGGCCGGCCATCATGTGGAGAGCCGCCCCTTAGACCCTTCCTTCATGGCTTATCGGTGATGTAGATGATCCCTCCCCATGGATATGAGCCACGGGGGAGCTAATTCAAGACTTTTGGTGGCTGCCCATAAATTATTTTCCTCTACTTATATGTAGCTCATTGATGATCTATGGTCCCTTGATCCAGTTGCTCTTGGAAACCTCTAGAACCTTCCAAGGAACCCTCTCAAACCCCATGAGGACAACAAGTCGTGTCTTGTCCGAATTATCAATTATGGTAAGAGCTGGACTCAATCACGTCATCGATTCGGATTTCCGTAATCAGATATTTTGCCTCCAGTAAAACGGGTCCACAAGTCGCATCTGAATTATGTTTTGGACGAAATTTTAGTCTACAATTAATGGCAGAAAATTCCCCGTACTTTTCATATGTTAGCTTTTCCATTAGACGCCATCTTCGGGGGGGGGGGGGGGGTTAATGGACAATCTCTAAATATTGTCAGTGCACAAATTTCAGAAAAGTCAGAGTCCTCCTCTAACAAGTCTCTTTTTTCTTTTCTTTCTAATATCCAATTAATTCCTCCACATTAATTAAAGTATAAAGAAAGAATTTGTGCACTTTGCAACCATTAATAGTCCAAATAAATAATAAAACTTAATATAAAACAAGTGACAAAGGCATCAATGTAGCAGGAAACAATCAAAAATTGTTGGTCGTTTTTTACGTATCATAAATTAAGTGGAAACCATATTTTGCTCTATGCTAATTAAACATGTATATGGTTACATGCCATATTCACATTAATGATCAAGGTAAAATCTAATCAATACTTTTCGGTAGAGATAGTAGCTTTATAATGATACAAATTGTATTTTTTTAGAGGTCTTTTATTCAAAGACGGGTGGAGTAATTCATTTGGTTTACAATTCTACAGGTTTCTCCTATTCCTTTTTCTCCCTATGATACTCCCAGACAGAACAAATGGAAGTACTTGAGTCTCCGCCATATGATGTGCAAGTTATTTTTCTTCCATAAAAAACTCTAATAATGGTGAAACTTTATATCTTCGACTGAGCAAGTACTGGATCTACAATATATTTGCATGTAGTTTATCTTAACGAGACATTATCAAAAGCAAGGTTGATAATTGAAACCATGTGAATATACCAGTGAAACCTAATAATGAATTCCAAATCATGAAAGAACGTTTATTTTTCATTGGAGGTATTAACACTTCGCTTTCTAATGTTGTCTCTTGAAATTGTGGATTGTTGTAATTGATTGGGAACATGAAGGGGGTATTTTTTGAAGTCACTAAAATATGGTGTTAGGAAACTTGACGTGTTGACTTTGTATCTCAATTTCCGGTGCAAACATTGATATATTTCTATTTTAATGTACAAGCTCATGGAATCTCAATGCTCTTGACTTACCGATCGGTGTGAACCTCATAATCAAGGGATTTTTAGCTGCTGGCCTACCAAAGGACCCATAACTTCATGTTTGTACTACAGCCAAGTCCTTTATAAGTAGCAACGCTTCTCTAGGCAAAAGAAGAATAGTATGTACCGCATTTTACTTTCTTATGCAGAAATCATCTAATCCCATTTCACTACTTTTTCTTGTTTCTTTAGACGTTAGGGGTTTAATTTTAAAAGATCGGGTATAGAAGGCACCGGGAACTAGTAATGAATGACCAATATTGCAATGCACACATACAGAGACAGATCGCCGTCATATGTTCTTATTGCGGTGGCTGCCTCTTACAGTCATGCCCTTGTGCTCGAGCCCTCACTGAAGAGCTCAGGACCCGTCTTGTTCCGCGTCGGTGGCCTGTCGTTTTCGACGGTCTCCTGTCAAGCGGAGAGAGAAGCACGCGAGGGCGCGGTGTAGACCGATGGGATCCCCGGGAGGACTGACAAGTCATGTTGGCTGCGGACCTGCGGTGGTGCAACCAGCTCGGCCCACGTGCACCATCGGCCCTTCACGGTGACGGGCTGATCGTTGATCACGCCCACGAGCTATGGCAGCAAGTCGGCCAGCATGGCACGCCTCCTTCTGCGGTGACAGGTGGGGCCACTGAATAAATTAGATAAATATACGTTTACATTAAATAAACTAAAAAATGCTGGTACTGGTCCCACATAATTTTGGTACCGGTGGTACTGCAGGTACCATCAGTATGGTACCGTGTATTTTATCACCGTTAGATCCAAGTGAATAGACGGCTATTAAAAATACAAACCACTGTAAAAATTGTAACTGAAATATATAGTGATGCATTGAAATATATTTTCTCATTTGAAATTAACTGGTTAGAAACGTAAGCCTTTTCACACATGGAAACAATTTTGAGAGTGGAATTTGACTTGCAATTTTCCTTAAAGAAATAGTATAATGCTTGCAATTTTGAGAGTTCCATTTTTCACTATACAATGGTGAAAGCTTGATTATTTCAGGCAGAGTTGTAGTTCCTACACTGATATCTGAACAGAGGCTCGGTGGTCTGGATCTCACCATTTTTTCCCCTGTTTTGGAAAACAAAATGAAGCTAGAGACGCGACTCGCATGCACCCGCAATCTCTGGCTCATCGGAACCGCCCCGCCTTGATCTCCTCCCCAACTACCAGTCTACGCCACGAGCCCACGACGGGGAGCTACATAAAAATCTCTCCACTTCCTTTCTATCACCGTTTTTAGAGTAAAACACGTGGGCAAGTTGCCGCGGATGAGCGGATTAGTCACCAACTGGAAAAATGCTAAGAACTGGTAATCAAGTTGTATGCTTGTGACACATTAGTCATTCCGTTAGGAGGGCTGTAACGTGGCTGGCTATTTTTGCACACACCCCCTTCTGTTTGTAGTTCTTCTAACTGCTTGTCCTTTATTCCAACTGCGTTTTGTTTTTCCAAAAACATTAGCACGACCAGAGGCTGATGTTATGTTGCGGCGGATGCGGGCACGGATGCCGACCACGCTTCCGGTCGATCCAAGACTGTTTGACGGTTGATCAAAGCTGGATGGGGAAGCTATGGGCCGACGGGAGTGACCACATGGTCGCCGAAGGATGTCCGACAGCTCTCACAGGCGGCCGGACTCGAGGAAGACGAGCTCGATTCGTCCGATTCAGGCGGTCCGAGCAAGCCTGTATCCACGGGAGAAGGAGAACGTCGTGGCGGCTCCGGTCATGGCCTAGGTTGGGCTCGAGGAGGCCTGATTGCTGAGGCAGGCGCCGAATTTCGTGTTCCACTTCCTGAGGAATGAGCTGCTCAGGGAGTGACCACTTGGTGACCAGTTCTTAGCATTTTCCTAGTTGGTAACTAATCCGCTCATCCGCGACAACTTGATGACCTCCCATGCGTTTTACTCCCGTTTTTAATACAGCTATAGCGGGGTTTTAGCGTGCTATAGCGGCAAATTGTACACGACGCCAACGTCGGCTAGTACAACGATCGATTGAGTGCTCTGATAAACAGTCTATCGTGTCCTAAGCTGACTCATGTACGTACGAGTTCAGGTTCGTGTATAAACCTGAACCGTACCTAACACAACTTATACTTGTAAATCTAATCTCCCTAATATATAAATATACCAGGACCTGGCCTGTTGTGCCGTACGGTTCGACTACCCCAAACCCTAGCTACTCTTTGTTTTTCATGGTATCAGAGCTAAAGATCCAGGACCCGTGATGTCTACCTCTCCTGCGATCTCGAGTTCTTCGTCCGCGAGCCTTACCTCCGGCAACTCGACTGTCCTCAACTCCGGCAACTCGAATGTCCTCAACTCCGGCAACTCCTTCTTCCAGGGAGTCCAATCCTCCTCAATGGCGTCGGTTATACCCGCATCGCCGATAAATCTTTCCAACAAGATAACCATCAAGCTCCACGCCGGCAACTTCCTGTTCTGGCGTGCTCAGGTTTTTCCGATTCTTCGCAGCAACCGGTTGATGGGATTCGTCGATGGGGCGCTTCCCTGCCCATCGGAAACTATCCCCAATCCTGACGCTAGCAAGAACGGAGAGCCGACTACCTTACCCAACCCACAGTTTATTGCTTGGCATCAGCAAGACCAAGAGATTCTGTCCGCAATCGTCTGTTCTCTCGCCGAGGACGTGATCGGGTTGGTGATGCTTGCTTCTACCTCACGCGAGGCGTGGGAAACTCTCTCTGCCAGCTTCTCGTCCCAATCTACTGCCCGTATGATGCAGATACGTGGGGAATTACAGAAGGCGAAGAAGCTGGATACAAGCGCAACGGCGTTCTACAACAAGATCAAACAGTTGTCTGACACTCTTACGGCGATCGGACAACCTCTTCGTCCCGAGGAATTTACTGGATACCTCCTCGCCGGACTCGACAATGACTACGACGCACTTGCCCAGATCGTGGGTGCTCGCAGTGCCTCTGATCCCATGCCGATTCATGACTTATATGCGCAGATCCTTAGTACAGAGCAGCGTGTAGAGGCCAGAAAGGCAGATCTCGGCGTCGACATGCATATGGCACATTACAGTACCAAGACTGGAGGTCGCGGCATGTCGTTTCAGCAAGGCTACGATCACCGTGTGCAAGGGAAGTCCAACTACACTCCTAAACCAGGCAATGGCCCATCTGGTGGCTTGTTTCTGTCTGGGAACGTACATCCTGATCGTCGTGGCCCTACTCCAAGTCCTCCTGCCGGTGGTACTGGCACCAGACCAACGTGTCAAATTTGTGGAAAGATAGGCCACGTTGCCTCTTGTTGCTTCAAAAGATATAGTCGTACCTTCCTTGGCAATGGCAATGATGGTCGGTATATGGACAAACAGCTTGCTGCCTACTCTGTTACACATGTGTCTGCGGCATCCAGCTCTACTCCATCGTATCCTGTCGATCCAACCTGGTATGCTGATACAGGAGCAACAGATCATCTTACTAATGAACTAGACAAGTTACATGTGAGGGAGCAGTACTATGGAAAAGATCGGGTTCATACAGCAAACGGCACAGGTATGCGCATTACTCATATTGGTCAATCTACCCTTTCTACTCCATCACATCCCCTTCACTTAAAAAATATCCTACATGTTCCTTCGGTCACTCGTAATCTCATGTCTGTGAAAAAGTTTTCTAGTGACAATAATGTCTTCTTTGAATTTCACCCTACGTATTTCTTTGTCAAGGACCAGGACACGAGGGAGGTTCTTCTTAGAGGGGGATGCCGTGGAGGTCTCTATAATCTTGATGTGTCTTCTCCGTTCAAGCATGTTTTCGCCAGTACCAAGGTGTCACGTGATAGGTGGCACTCACGTCTAGGTCATCCAGCCACCCAGATAGTCCAACATATTTTACGTCGTCATGAACTTCCGTCAGCACCAGTCAATAAAGATGTAGTTTGTGATGCTTGCCAACAAGGAAAAAGTCATCAATTACCTTTTCCCCTTTCTACTCATGTTACCACATCGCCACTTGAGATTATTTTTTCTGATGTATGGGGGCCTGCCCAAACTTCTGTTAGTGGACATGAATATTATGTTAGTTTTCATTGATTCTTATAGTCGTTTTACATGGCTTTATCTTCTTAAACATAAGTCCGATGTGTTCCGAATATTCCTTCAGTTTCAACAACATGTTGAACGCCTTTTGAGTAGAAAGATATTGCATGTTCAAACAGATTGGGGTGGCGAGTATCATAGACTAAATAAATTTTTCTCGGACATTGGTATCTCACATCGTGTGTCATGTCCACATACACATCAACAAAATGGTACAGCCGAGCGAAAACATAGACATATTGTGGAAACTGGATTAACTCTTCTTGCGCATGCTTCCGTGCCATATCGTTTTTGGAGTGACGCGTTCTCTACAGCTTGTTTTCTTATTAATAGACTTCCCAGTCGAGTTATTTCGTTGCAAACTCCACTTGAGCGTCTCCTTGGTGAGGTTCCTGATTATACATTCTTTAAAGTGTTTGGGTGTGCGTGTTGGCCACATCTTCGCCCTACAATAAGCATAAACTTGAGTTTAGATCCAAGAAGTGTGTTTTTCTTGGGTATAGTTCTCTCCACAAAGGCTATAAATGTCTCCATATCCCCACTAATCGTGTCTATATTTCCCGTGATGTTGTGTTTGATGAAAATGTATTCCCATTTTCTCAACTTCCTTCAAGTTCTACACCTCCCACATCCTCCACACTTCTATTAAATTCTGACCAATTTGATGATGCTGCATATACTCCTTTGCTTTTGACTAATCATGGTGCAGGAAATCCACGTGGTGCTCGACTTGAACTTCTTCATGCTGATTCTGTACCTACTGAAGTTGCTCAACAGCACGTTGATCGCACCATTCCTATGCATGTTCACGATCATGCAAACCAGGTCGTGAACAGCCTTCTCACTCCCGTGCGCGGTTCTGGCCCATCTGCAGCTGGCCTGTCTCCGCTCCTGGCAGCCCGCTTGGATTTTTCATCCCCCGGATCAGTATCCAGCTCGACTAGCATGGGCTCCTCTGTACCGACTGGGCCACTGCCTACTGATCTCAGCGATCGGCAAGAGATTTCACCAGCGAGCACTTCTGATATTTCTACATCGCCTCATGATGCTACTAATCCAACAATAGTTCCAGGTGTTACTACACGTCTACAAAAGGGCATACGACATCCCAAAAAGTGGACGGACGGTACTGTTGCATGGTCTATTACTCGCATGGCGCATACAGCTGATCTCATACATTCCGAACCACGCAATCATCATATCGCTATGACATGTCCGCATTGGCGTACAGCTATGGAGGAGGAATTTTCTGCCCTCCAAAATAATCAGACGTGGCGTCTTGTTCCTCCCGTACCAGGGGTCAATGTCATTGATAGTAAGTGGGTGTTCAAAATCAAGAAAAAATCAGATGGTTCTATTGAGAGGTACAAGGCTCGTCTTGTGGCTAAAGGATTCAAACAACGATATGGTCTTGACTATGAAGATACTTTCAGTCCAGTTTCAAGCCCACTACCATTCGTTTGTTGTTGTCCATGGCTCTTACTCATAATTGGCATCTTCGACAGCTTGATATACAGAATGCATTCCTCCATGGTGTTCTTGAAGAGGAAGTCTTTATGCGACAACCTCCTGGCTTTGAGGATTCTCATCATCCTGGTTACTTATGTCGTCTTGAAAAGGCTCTTTATGGACTAAAACAGGCTCCTCGTGCGTGGCATGCTCGTCTCAGTTCTGTTCTTGGTGGCCTTGGTTTACCCCTTCTACGGCTGATACATCTCTATTTATTTTGAGGCAGTCTGATGTCACCATCTACCTACTTGTTTATGTGGACGACATTATTGTGGTGAGTTCCTCTCCTGTTGCTACTGATCGCCTCCTTCATCAGCTGGGTACCTCATTTGCTCTTAAGGATCTTGGACAGTTGCACTATTTTCTTGGCATTGAGGTTCAAAAATCGGATGGCGGTCTTCTCTTGAGCCAGCGGAAGTATGCTTGTGAACTTTTACGACGTGCTGGTCTTTTGAAGTGTAGCCCAGTCTCTACACCTATGTCTTCAACAGACAAATTGTCTGCTACAGATGGTACGCCTCTCTCTTCCGAAGAGTCTACACGATATCGCAGCATTGTTGGAGGACTACAATATCTTACTATGACACGACCTGATTTGTCTTTTGCGGTCAACAAGGTGTGTCAATATCTTCATGCCCCTCGGTGTACACATTGGTCAGCGGTTTAAGCGCATTCTCCGGTATGTTCAAGCCACTCTGTCACATGGCTTATTTTTGAGACGTCCTACTATGTCTCCTGATCTCCTGTCTGCGTTCTCTGATGCGGATTGGGCTGGTAACTCTGATGACCGGCGATCTACGGGGGGATATGCTATCTTCTATGGTGGTAATCTTATTTCTTGGAGTGCTAGAAAGCAAGCCACAGTGTCTCGTTCCAGTACAGAGTCTGAATACAAAGCACTTGCCAATGCCACAGCTGAGCTCATTTGGGTACAAGCTCTTCTTGATGAACTTGGTGTTTCACAGAGTCGTCCACCTATTCTTTGGTGTGACAATATTGGAGCAACATATCTTTCTTCCAATCCGGTCTTTCATGCACGGACAAAACATATTGAAGTGGATTTTCATTTTGTCCGTGAACGAGTTGCTCAGAAGTTGCTTCAAATCAAGTTCATCTCCTCAAAGGATCAGTTAGCTGATATATTCACAAAGCCTTTACCGCTACCTTTATTTCAAGCTTGTACATACAATCTCAACCTTCGTAGCTTGGCTGAGATTGAGGGAGGGTGATAAACAGTCTATCGTGTCCTAAGCTGACTCATGTACGTACGTTCAGTTCATATAAACCTGAACCGTACCTAACACAACTTATACTTGTAAATCTAATCTCCCTAATATATAAATATACCAGGACCTGGCCTGTTGTGCCGTACGGTTCCACTACCCCAAACCCTAGCTACTCTTTGTTTTTCATGCTCTACTGACGTCGGCGTCGGCAGGGATCGATCGATCGGGGATCCAAGGGAGGCGCAGGTGGGAAGGCTCAACCAATGGTGGACACCGCGGCCGGGAAGGCGCAGGTGCCACGCGAGGTGTGCCCGGCGTCGGCGGCATTCACGTCCTGCACGCACCGCCACCAATCCCCGCGCCGCTCGCACTTCGTCCACTGGTACCTCGCCCTCGCCGTACGTTTCCACGAACGCACCTCCTTCTTCCTACACTTTCCGACCCTGTTTTTCGGCGCCAATTCCCGGTCTGCTGGGAATCGGCCGGTGTGCAGATCGGCGAGGACGCATCGGAGGAGGCCATCAACCGGCGCCACCGCCACCGACGTCGCGTTTTAATATGCTGATTCCAGATTGTGATCGATCCGTGTGCACTCTGCAGCGTTGCCTTCAAGCTCGTCTCCGAGGTGATCTACTCTCTCCTCCGCGTGCGCATTGGGTACCGTAGTTCCCTTTTTATCATGATCTTACGATTCATTTCGAGTATTTGCCTTTCTCGTTTTGTTGCTTCCTTCCTGTTACTCCTGCCAGTTTATTATACTCGAATGATGATGATTCAGTAGGCTGTTTCATGCATGCCACGATCGATCCAAAACCCATGGTAGATTGGCCCTTTGCTTACTTGGTTGTAAATCTCGTACAGTACATGCAGGACTTTCGAATTCAGTTTCAGTTTACTCTGTTTTACTTGTTCACGTTTTTTTACCAGCACATAACTAGGATTGAATGTGCAAATTCAGTTTCAGTTAACTCTGTTTTACTTTGCACTTCACGGTGTTTTCGTGTACAGTAACGCATTGACGTGGCCTGTGCTGCCTGACGGACAAGGCGCGCCGGAGAGCCTTCGACGCCGAGCGCGCCACGGTGTTCTGCGCCTCCTGCCACGGCGAGCGCGCCTCAGACAAGAAGTTCAAGCCGGCGGCACGCTCCGCGCAGCAGCAGCACGCCCACGCCTCCCTAACCAAGCCCCGGGCCGGCAGAGGCGCTGCGGGAGGTGAAGAACCGGCTGCGGGACGAGTGCCGGATCATCGACGTTTGCTGCGCCTCCCTGCGCCGCTGCGCGCCGGCCCCAGTCCAGGATGAAGCGTCCTTGGTGACGTGCTCACGTGCAGTATAACATCACCGATCTAACTTTTCTACCTTTTTTCTTCATAGGAAACATGCCCGTGCGTTGCAACGGGAAGAAAAAATCCATGAAGACAAAATCATCTTCCTTCAGATCGCACTAAGTATGAGTGCATAAAGCTATGTGTGTAGAAAATAAATATATTGGCAGACTTAAAATAAGTGACCACAACCTCGGAGCTTTTCTCTGGCCCAGGAACCGTCACACGCTATCTTCTTTGCATTTTTTCCAACCTAAAGTAAATTTCTTGTATTGAGTGAATATTTCTAGTAGTAGGTTGTTGAACAAAAAATTTGTGAATATAAATATCTGGAGAAATTGATTGAGCTTATGACAAATATGTATCTAGAGAAAATGATTGAGCTTACTCAATAACTCAACTCGCGCGACCAACAACCATTTTGGATATTCTTTACGTAAAAGTACGTTTGTATAGAAAAATACATTATGTCTCAGAAAATATTAATTTCTCTAGAGCAATATATTGCACATAAGATTGTGGACGGATTGACTATCATAATTTTATGGAAAATTCATTTCGGTTATGATATGAGTTTCCATCATTTATATTCCAAAGAGAATGCAGTTATAATTTATAAAACCAATTATTATATCATTATTACAGTACCAGCTTCCTTTACAGTTTACACATCCGCTCACACAAAACAAACCGAAATCTATTCGGAAAAATCAGAGCATTTAATCTGTTGTATATATGTACTACCAAATAATGGCTAATGGCAGCTAAACACAAAATATAAAATATTTTACACTTGACGTGTAAGTCAACCAGCTATTGTACTATAGAATCTGCACGGAACTTGTCATCGTTGTTTTCGAAATTCTTGATCAATATTTCCATTTTTTCTTATACATTGGCATATAATTGCCATTGATCATGGTTTTAGACAGTTGGAACTTGCTGTAAGGACGACTCGGTGTTCTCCTATATTCCAACAGTGCACTCATAGTGATAACAGGATCAACCGGACCAGTAATTCATAGTTTCATGGTCACTCAAAAAGAGCCCTCTCGCTGCAAGGAACCATCCCAGCGGTCCGCCACTTCATGTCTACTCCCTTGCGCTGCAAGGAGCGATCAGCCACTTCATCTCTACTGATCGAACGGACAAAAATTGGGAGGAAAAAATCTTACTCCCTTTATTATAAATATATATATATATATATTGGTATAGAAAAAGTATAAACATGTCCATGCGTTGCTACGGGTTATCCAAGGAGAAGAAAAATGAGAACGCAAATTTTTATTTATTCTTCTGATAAAATTATATAACCAACATTTTGGTCACACACACAAAAAATCTGCACTATAATTGGAACTGCACACTGATATTCTTTAGATGAAAAAATCAATGATATAAAATAACAAGATTTTATTCCAATTAGGGCATAATAATTATATCCTTCTAGTAGGGGCAGCATGCAATATTTGTATATATAGAGAAACATGCACGTGCGATACACCGGTAGTAAAAATCACACTTCTAAGCTAATGGCTCTAAGCTAATATATTCGCTCCCTCTTATTGAGAGATTAGTCAAAGCATGAGCCTTTAATGTATATACCGATAGGGTGTTAAACATAAAAAGTGCATGTAAGGAGTGCTATACATACATAAATTATAAAAGCATGAACTGCTGACCTTGATGCATAGGATTTGTGTTGATATCCATTGCAGTCGCTTTTTTTTTCATGGAGACATGTGCATCCTTCAGGCATAATTCAGATAGCACCGCTTAGTATCAGACGTTTCTCCTCTTTTCTCCCCCAATAAGAAATAGAGAATTCATGTGTTGCTCCTTTACATATTTTCTTTCATGATAATTACCGTTGGTGCTTCAGAACTCCACTGGATGGTAAAATATGACTATATGAGTGACAAACTAACCGAGAAGCCCAAGTGATATAGGAGAGTTGTGCTTTGCTGAATCTTATTCAACTGTTCAGGATTTTCAATCAGGCTGTATTCATCTGAGGCGATAATTCTCGAAACAATGTCACCGGCGCTGGATCACGGATGAGCGGAATCCATCGCTATCACCACACCCAGCCCTTCTATTCCTTTTCAACAGATTCCTGAACAGTAAACAAATCAACCCACACACAGCTCAGAATGACAAACTGAATATTAGATGAAAAAATAACCGATCCAGGTTATAACACATATATGATGTAGGAGTTGTGCAAGTCCCGCATCCGGTCCGCATTTAGTGTTCGCACGAGAGGTGGAGGTTGTTCAAGAAGCACCACCGGTCCGGCGGCCGCCTTGGGGACTTGCAACGACATGGTGCGCCGTTGACGATGTAACACGTCGTCTACCCTCGGCGTGCTGCTGGTGTACTTCCGCAACATCACTTTCATGTTCATCGCCGTCGGGTTCGTTTGCTGTGTGTTGGCGTCCGTGGAGTATAGGTTGGTTGGTTTCTCCCATGCGGCCACTGGAATTCACCAGGTTTAGGTAGGCAACACGCTTGGGGTGGCTTGCTGGCGAGCGGTTGAACTGCGTTCATCTTTATTTGGGCGGTTCCCAACCTTTCCAACTGTGCAGGACAGGCCATCGAGGAGCTCACGGAGGGCCTGATCTGCTTGAGAACCGGGATCAGTATTGGTGATTTGTATCTGTACATGTGGAACCGGAAGTTCCTGCGGGACTGGAGAGCATGTGATGGATTTCGATTCTTGAGAAATTCTATAGCCCATGGGGTCGTAGGCCACCATATCTAACACCAACAAAGTTGGGCAGTTTCGAGAAACCAGTTCCGGGTGTGGTTTGCATAGCAAGTTTGGCCGCACAGGCCACAAAAGCCATGGGGACCGACAACTCTCTGCGCCTTGCCATGGATTTCGAGGCACGCGACGTCGAGCTGGTGGGGGGAGGTGTGGCCGGTATTGCCGCGGGTGGTCGCGGCAGCGAGGATCCGACGAGATCTGTCTCGGGCTGGAGTCTTGGGACCTAATTGATCGATCCTTTCTCTGGTTGAAAGGTGACCTGATCAGGGAACCCGGCAGATATATAGAAACATGATGCAGCCCCGGCTGATTTGGTTCGTATTGGACTCTGCTTTTTTTTAGCTATACGATTGGACTCTGCTGGCCGGAAGTAACATGTTTGTGTACGTGCAATGATGGGCCGTGTGGCTTCATGTGTAGAAGAGTGCGGCCGGTGGCTCGCTCGGGCGACGTAGTACATAGACGGGCGGATACACGCACGAGCTGATGACCTATATGATCCAAACTAAGAAACAAACCGGAAGATACGCGTACTTGTTTTCACAAGGGGGATTAAAAAAGGAATCGGTATGTTATGATTTATGGTGGCAGGGTGGCACTCATGAGTAATTTTTATCAATTTGAGTGGCAGTTTTGATGACGGACCGACCGACCAAGTAACCAACCAGGGAAGCCTTAATGCCTTTATTATTAGGTAAAGATTCATCAGAAAATTTGTTAGATTTATATTTGGTTCTTTTCGACCAGTAATTCCTGTGCTACTCAACAGACACACCAAATGCATCGCCATTGCAAGAAAAAAATTATTCACATAATATCTGCTTTTAGGGACAAAATTTATCTATTTTAGATCAGTGATGGCAAGTATTCCTCCAAAATGAGTACTCCCTCCGACCCGAATTAGTGGGCGCATCATACTTTTTGCAAAAACACCATCCGAAAACTTCCGACAAACAAGCCAGTCCCCGTTCTTATCCTCTTCCCCTCCTTTCTCCGACCGGCGACCGCTCCGTCGCCTCCCCACGCGCAGCCTCCCCTCCACCTCGCCACGCTCCATCTCGTCGCAGAGCTCCGTCACCGCGCTCCCCTCCGCCTCGCCGCAGAGCTCCCGTCCACCTCGCCACGCTCCCGCCTCCTCGCCCCCGAGCTCCAAAGCTCTTTTTTTGGGGGCCCGCCGCCGACCAAGCTACGATTTTCGTCTAAGAAGGCCACGAATCGCCGGCTCCAGTGTCTACGATGCGTTCGTGGAGCTGATCCGGCGGCAGGAGGTGGCCGGGCGCCCCGTGGCGTGCGTCGTCGGCAACCCGTTCCTCCCGTGGGCTGTCGATGTCGCCCACGACGTCGGGATCCCCTCGGCCGTGCTGTAGGTGCAGTCATGCCTTGTGGTGCTCCCCTGGATCTGCAGCCCCGGTGCATCGAAGGTCTCCGGCACCTGGATCCCTGATCGTGGCCGTCACAGGTCACCGGGTGTATCGAAGGTCTCCGGCACCGTCGCCGCCATGGATGGCTTCCACGCCTCCTCCAAGCTTTTCGGTCAGTCCCTCCTCCTTTTCGTATGCGCAGTCTTCAATTGCTGATATGCTCCAAGAACGAATTGCTGCCCTGCTCACGCTATTGCCACTGTCTTGTTCTGAATTTTCTGAATTGTGTATGCTTGCTCTCAGATTCTTGAGGAGTACTGTGGTATAATAACCCAACTGACAGAAGATGCCGTCTCAGAATATGCATTCACAAGTGGGTGTCTGGAGTTGACCAGTCTATGTGTTCGGGATGCCGCTTGCCATTTAACTTGAGGAGAAAACGGCATAATTGCTACAATTGTGCCCTTGTATTTTGTCACTCCTACAGCAGTAAGAAATCTCTGAAGGCTTCATTAGCACCGAATCCGAACAAGCCTTACCGTGTCTGTGATAGCTGCTACTGCAAACTGAATAAGGGACCTGAGACAGATAGGTATTCTTCAGCAAAGCGGGGAGCTATCTTGCAAGGCTTCAATGATTCTATCAACGAGGATTTGGAGACAAGATCAAATGTCCAGTTGTCTAGATTGTCATCAATGGAATCTTTCAAGAACATGGATAGCAGATATTCAAAGAAAAACAAGAAGTTTGAATTTAATAGCAGTCGTGTTTCCCCTATACCAAATGGCAGTTCTCACTGGAGCGGGCTCAACATTTCAAAATCTTTTGGCTCGTCAAAGAAATTTTTCTCAGCGTCAGTTCCTGGATCAAGAATTGTTTCTAGGGCAACATCACCCGTTTCAAGAAGAGCAAGCCCTCCTCGATCTACAACTCCAACACCTACCTTGGGTGGTCTAACATCTCCAAGAGTTGTAGATGGTGCAAAGCCAATAAAGGACAGCGTAAGCCAAGAGGTTATAAATTTGAGATCTCAGGTACAGGTTTTGATCTTTCTCTCTATTTAGTAGGCGTTTCTAACTTGCATCCAACATAAGCAAGTTATATGATTGTGTATGCACTAAGCAAATATTGGTCATAATTCTCTGACTTTGACTCGATGGAGCAGTCATACTGAGGCGTTAACTTGTAAATCAAAATCTATGTCGGCATTCTTAATTAGTCTCAAAATTCTGCCGGCATTGTAGA
Organism: Alopecurus myosuroides; assembly: GCA_028641055.1. Taxonomy (NCBI): domain Eukaryota; kingdom Viridiplantae; phylum Streptophyta; class Magnoliopsida; order Poales; family Poaceae; genus Alopecurus; species Alopecurus myosuroides. The sequence continues at coordinate 92,454 of JAPCYS010001956.1, forward strand.
ATGGCGCTCTAGAATTGGTTAGCAGGATGTTAAAAGGGTGCTTCAAAGTCTTTATTTGTGGAGAAAAAGGCTGAGGCCCTGCTTTTCATGGAAATTAAGCAGAGCACACCTGGGACATTGGAGAAAAATTAAATCACTCCATGTGCTCAGTACAAACCCCTGGATCCATATTACTCCATATTACAAACACCTGGATCCATATTACAAACACCTGGGGACCAGGAGTATCTGTATGCACCATGTTTTATACTCCCTGGATCCATATTACTCCATGTGCTCAGTACAAACCCCTGTCTTATATCCTGTGGGTAAAAGGAGTACTCCCTCCGTCTACTTTTATGACACACACTACTTGCTACTCCACATTATATAAGAAAGGAGTAGTATTTGTCTGGATACAGTCATCTGAACAAAATTAAAATTAAAATGGCAACATTATATACTCCACATTACAGTGACACAAAGGAACTATGAGGGGCATCAAGTGGCAACATTATATACTCCACAATCGTCAACATTATATACTCCACAATTGTTTTGCTCTAGTATCACATGGCAGCTAATTTAGGATGGCTTGCTGTTTGTTTTGTGCCTTTCTGGCCTTCTTGTATTCCCCATCTTCTTCTCCTCCTCTTCTCTTCTTGATCCTCTTCTTCTCCTCGGGCTTCTCTTCTTTTACTGTTGGTTGTATTGTACTAGCTTCAAAGTCGCCTATTTGTTTTTCTCGGATGATATCAAGTTGCTTTCTTTTCACTCGACGGCATGGACGGACAATGCTTGAAGGGTCCTTCAACCATGTCTCATATTCTTTTCCTGCGACCATTGAGTCATAATCCAGGATTACTTGGGACCTTCCAGTTCTCTGTGTTGCTGTCTTTGCTTGTTTATTCTTCATCTTCTCCTCCTTTTGCTCCATTAGTTGTTTCTCATAGTCGGCTATTAGCTTTAAGGTATCTTCATACAGTTTGCTATCAACCTCTAGTATGTTAGGTAGCTTCCTCTCTCTCTTATTAGCTTGTCCTTGCCCATGTGGGGTTGCTTATATGTGTTTCCACCCTTGTCTTTCATAATCTCCAACAAGACAGACTGTAATGTGATGTACACTTTGGCAAGTGTCTTCACGTCATATGCATCATAAGCTTGCTCCACTGTTTTCTCAGTTCTTTGAGATTTTTAGGTGCACTCTCAAATGCCAATGATTGGATGGTGCTGAAGAAGCAAAGGTCCAAAACATTCAGATCCGGCGAGTTGGGAGGTTGGAAAGTCAACCTAATATCCAATCCTGAAGCTTTCACGGCGGCCAAAAATGCATGATCATCAGGCTGAACATGCGTTCGAGCATTGTCTTGTTGTATCCATATTGTTTCCTCATATCCATCTTCAGGCCACACTTCTACAATTGCTGGAATTACCTTCTCACACAGGTATTCCCGCATGACGTCTCTGGTAACATTGACGTTCTTTAATTCCATTGTGCCTTTTGTCCTATACTTTGAGTCGTATTTGGCAGCATCTTCTGTGACAAAAGCCCAGATGCCAACCTTTCCGTCAAAGGTCACATTTCCTTGCTCATCATGTCTAGGTCTAGCAACAACAATTAAGAACATGACCTTGCCGATGTTATTTTTGTGATGGATAGTACGAACTGGTGCTGCTTCTTCTCGTGATAGGTAGTATGTCCGATCTCGCTTAGTCAAATTAAACCACTTCTCATCCATATGCATCCTGTTCCTCATCTTTTTGAACCAAATCTTTGCTTGTAAGATAGTGGCATCATCGACCATTGAGATGCAATGTATGAGCCTTCTTAATCTGTTTTCTAAAGATAGATGTGTTTTCAGGGTATTGGTATGGCGCCTTAAATCGCCCCATTCCAATCTCCTTTGCAGTGTTGTGGAAGGGATATCAAGAGATCTAGCCAGCGCCCTCAATGTACCCCTTTTGTTGAAGGGAACTTGAGGCACCCTTTCATCAAGTTCAAGCTCCCTCCTCTTTCTTCCGCACCTACCCTTCCGCTTATTTGAGAAATCAGGCACTTCATTTCTGCTCTCTTGATCTATGGCCTTCTTCCATATCTTCTCGACAAATCTGAGACTTATTCCCAAAAGTTGAGCCACATTTTCCTTATCTGCCTTCACCACGGGTCTACCTTTTCCTAGAGCTTTGAGTGCAATATATGCTGCAAATTTATAACTCTCCGACACATCATGTCTTTGCACAACATGTTCTTCTTGTTCTCCATGAACGTGAGCAGCTTCTTCTTCTTCTTCTAGAACATGAGCTTCTTCTTCTTCTTCTTCTTCTTCTGGAACATGAGCTTCTTCTTCTTCTTGTGGAGTATTTGGACTGAAATTGAGATCCAGCTCTTGTGGAGGAGTTGAGTTGATATCAAAGAGGACCATCTTGTCCTATGGTGGACTAGGCAACCTGCAGAAAAGCAATTGAGGAGAATTTAGTTTCTCTCAAATTAATATAGGCAGCATAACCACAATATTGCATCAGTAAAAGTATAAAATGACACTGAAACCAAAAATAGCTTTGTTGTTTTGTTTCTCATATCATTTGGCAGTTGAAGTATCAGGCTCTCACCACCTAAGCAATGGGGTCAAGCCGAATGAAACCGTGGCTAACCACCAATTAGGGAATTTAATTCACTCGACAAACAGAAGGTCGTGTCATCTTGTGGCTGTCAGTGTCACCGCACAGAAGGCTAAGCAAATTTGACCAGAAATATGGACTGTTCTGGGAACTGAATATTCACATGTGCTCAATATCTTGCCAACTCACCATTTCTTTTCTAATGCCATTTACAATTATAAACTGCATCGAATATCGTCAAACCAAGTTTATGCTAGTACTTAGGATACTTCAGAGAAGCACCCCCTCACAGTCAAATAGCGTAGGAGTAGAAGGTAATCAGCATCCAACAATCCAGATATGGGAGTTCAGAAATGCAGTAGTGTGTAACAGAGAAAACACTTGCCCCTCTTAAATCAGTCTAGTACAATGTTACCCTAGCTGTTTGAGTACTTTTATTTACGTACTCGGATATTTCATCTCCAGTTTTAACCAGAGAACCGCAATATTCGTTCGAGCATTCTCAAACTTTACATTTCCATTTCCACCAGTACCATACAAATTATGGGAGCTTACTATCCTTTTGCTGGCAGGAGTTCGGCACTGCTTACGGGTCAGCTTGGCACTGCATTGTGGGGATTTTATCACACAGTTGGTTTTTAAGAGCTAGCTCAGCTCATAAACTATGCGAGTAAGATTGAAAATAAGACACTGTTAATTTCTGATCATGGTGACCATTTTCTTGTTTGATTGTGACAGACCTACCCAAATCCACTGCAAGACATCCCAGGCTACTCTGTTGTCAAGTAAGACTGAACTTCCCAACTGGGTTTGCTCCTGGTTTTCGTTTGCATACTGTTATCGACTGGAATTTTTCTGTTTTTTTTTCAGGCAATACTTTGTTGACCCAAATGACACGGTCTGCCAGAAGGTGAATTCTTGAGATATCTGTCGTGAACTCGTGTTTCCTTCCTGCCCTGCCAATAAAATGATAAGCACTAAAATTTATACAGTCTTCACCTTTATTTAGTGACTCCCGTTGTTCAATGCACATTGTTGTGCACAAGGGTGGCCCAAGAGGAAACCACTTTCGTCGTGCTGGACCTCGCCAGAGGGTATATGACGACGTTGTGTTTGTGCTGGCATAACGATTACAGAGAGAAAAGGGATTTATCTAACCTTGTTTTCTTCTCCATCAGGTCTATTTTGAATCTGACGAGGTTCATGCGTGCATTGTCACCTGTGGAGGACTGTGCCCTGGACTTAACACTGTGATTAGAGAAATTGTATGCGGCCTATCTGACATGTATGGTGTCAGCAAGATTCTTGGAATTCAGGTAAGTCGCTACTCGTAATGCTATTCAGCAAGACGCACTCACCGAGGTTCTTTCTATCATAATGCTATTCAGGTAAGTGACCATATCTTCGCCGGGAAGTGACCATATCTTCGCCGGGAACTTGCCAGAGAAGCGGTTTCTGTCTATCATAATGCTATTCAGCGAGACGCACTCACCGAGGTTCTTTGGAAGCTTGCCGGATAATCTGTTACCGAAGACGCTGATTTGGTAGAGCTCCCCGTTGGCGCAAAGTGACTCTGGTAGCAGGCCTTCGAGGTTGTTCATCGACACCTCGAGGTTGCTGAGTGGAGAGTGCTTCCCGAGTTCTGAGGGAAGCTCGCCCGAGAGCTTGTTTTCAAATAGCCTGATGTCGCTGAGTTTGGGGAGCATCCCGATGCTTGCCGGAATGGTGCCGGTGAGATTGTTCGACGACACATCAAGGTACTCTCGGTGACATGTATGGTGTCAGCAAGATTCTTGGAATTCAGGTAAGTCGCTACTCATTACATTGCTTTCATGATTAGCCCATTCTGGAGTCAGGTCTGATGTATGTGTTGGGCCTGTGATGCAGTGTCGTGCGGGTGCGTGAGAGTGCAAAGGAAACTGCAGCTACCGAGCCAACCATTCAGTTAACGTACACAAGCTGATCTTTAGGTTGTTCATGGCGGACAGGAAACAGAGCAGATGGCATCGACGTCCACGGCAAGAGAACGAGACAGGAAAGAGTGGGAATTGGACTTGGTGCTCACCGGGAGGGGTTCGGAGTAGTCGATCGGGCTCGGAGACGTCCACGCCGGCGAAAAAACGAGGAAGATAGTCGGCCGCTGAACCGAAGAAGTGGAAGCTGCGGGCGTTCTCGTGCCCCTTCGGCCTGTGATTGATGTCGAGGAGGAAGAGGGAGGCGGGGTGGTTCTTATTCGAGGAGGAAGAAGGAGGAGACGGAGCTGCGCTTCCAGCAGCTTCCACCAGCTCTGCTCGACGAGCACGGCGCAGTCAGCGAGCCGGCGGCGAGCGGGGAGGCGGCGAGAGGGAAGGGGGCGAGGTGGAAGGTCTGACTCCAGCAGCGACCACGGCGACAGGGACACCACCTCCGCGTCCGGGGCCGAGGCGAGCGTGGCGGATGCGGTGGCGACGGCGGCGAGCAGGGTGCTGTGCTCCGCCCCGTGAGGAAGACGGACCTGATTGCACACCTTTTCAAAATCGTGGGGGAAGGGGGGGTTTTGTAAAATGTTTTTATAACATTGGTCCGTCCACTAATTCGGATCGGAGGGAGTATTTAAATTCTGAATAAACGAAATCTGGGAGTATTTAAATTCCGAATAAACGAAATCTGGCTAGTCACATCATAGAGCGGTCAACATGACCAGAAGGCCTCCCCCAGTGTCACCACCCACTAGTGGAAACAACCCCTTTCGTCCAGGGGGCCAGGGGGCATCTGTCCCGGTTGCACTAAAACCCGGGACCAAAGATATGCATTGGTCCCGGTTCGGTCGCCCCAGGCAGCAGAAACCACCTGGGGGCATTTGTCCCGGTTCGTGGGGAGGCATTGGTCCCGGTTTGTGGCACGACCCGGGACGAATACCTAGCCACAGGCCACGTGGCACGCGCATGGGCATTGGTCCCGGTTTGTGGCACGACCCGGGACCAATACCTAGCCACAGACCAACAAATAGTCTTTTTATCCACCCCATTCAACCAATTTCCAAACGCATTTGTAATATTGGTTGAAGATATTTTCTCTCCAAAATCAGAAATACAAGCTAAACCTAAGTAGAAGAAGCTGCGCTTAATGTCCGGCCACGATATTCGTCTCCGTTGCATAACTCCCAACAAAAAGCAGCATTCACATTAGGCGGTTGCGTTAATGTCCAACCACTCTCTATCCTCCTCTTTTTGAAGGTCGACCGCCCACACATTTCAGAAACGAAGCGCCAGTCTATCTTCCTATTGGCGTTCTGCGACTCGCACATGCCGGCGGCCACATGAGGTAAGGCATCGACGCCGCAAAGTATGCACATGTCTCTTCTATCACAACCCATTCTATCCACCCTCGCGGTCGCCTGATGGTTTCTTGTATCGCAGCTCCGTCGACACCCGCCGCCTGTTTAACGGAATGCCTCCTCCTACTAAGCGCAACAGTGCGCCGCCGGTGAGCAGCGCCGACCGCATCGGCGACCTCCCCGACTGTATCCTCCACCACTTTCTCTCCTTCCTCCCAGCCCAGGAGGCCGTATGGACTTGCGTGCTCGCCCGGCGGTGGCGCCATCTCTGGAGGTCGAAAGTTCGTGGACCATCTCGTGGTCCTGCGTGAGCGCACCGACCTAGATAGTGTTGAGATCAAACTCGGTGAAGACTTGAACCATGAGGACCATCCCTATGTGAGCCTATGGATCCGTTTCGCTGTGAAGTGCAAAGTTCGTGTGCTCAGCCTTGATAACAGTGATCCTTCTCTCTGCTTAGACAACCTGCCTCTTGTCTCTCGCCATCTTTTCTTGAAATACATGCATTTCGATAGATAAACAAGGCACAGTACACATAATGGCAAGATTAGATCTAAGTCTAAACGGAGAGCATAGATCTAAATAAACAAGGCAGTACATAATGGCAAGAGTGCATCGATCTAACTAGTCATACTCCTGCCTAGGCGTATAGTACATGTACTCGTAGTCGTCGTACTCGCCGCCGCCGTCGTCGTCACTATCGTCTGACGGTGCTCTGCACTCCCTCGGAGGATCACGACTCCAGGACTGAGGGTAGCGCAGGCGGGGGATATCGCCGGCCCTGATGTAGTTCATGGCGCTCTGTAGAGTCCGGCCGGACCACCATAGCCGACGACCGGCCTCGTGAAAGTTCCTAGGAGGCAGATCGTCCTCCTCATACCTGGCGAGCGCCCTCTCACGCCGATTGATGAAGAAGGCATCCCAAGTATGCTGGTTATCGGGATGCCAACTAGGATTTCTCCGCTGTTCCGGCGTGAGCTCGTGGTAGTAGTGGTTCATGATGGCCGCCCGACGCGCCACACCTTGAGGAAGAGGAGGGACCGGCACTCATCCGGCGCTCAGCATCCAACCGGCGGGAACGTTGTAGCCGCACCGGCAGGGGTAGTTCGAGGCAGAAAATGCCTCCGTCTGGATGAATGTTAGAGTGGGTACGGTAGAAGCCATGAGAGAGTGGTGAGTTTGTATGTGTTTATGCCAATGGTGTGGCAATGCATACATATATATATATATATATAGCGAGAAGAAAACATCCCTTTAGTCCCGGTTGGGGACACCAACCGGGACTAAATGGGTTAGGGTTTCCTTGGGAAACGGATCATCCCTTTAGTCCCGGTTGGGGACACCAACCGGGACTAAATGGATTTAGGGTTTCGTTTGGACCAATCAGATAGAATCACACGGATCGTGTGTTTCTTTCAAGCGCTCGTGAGTCGTTGGATCCGGGTATGTTTTTTTCGAGCTGTTGTGAGCCGTTCGATCAGGGGTGGTGTGTTTCTTTCGAGCTGCTGTGAGCCGTTGGATGAGGTGTTTCTTAACCGTTGGATCAAAACCCTAGCTCAACACTTTGTGAGCCAGAGGACCCTATATATATCCCAGCTTCATACACCGGTCAGTTCATCTCACAAATACAAAAACATCCGGATTCGCCAGCATACGCCCTGCGGTGCATTTGGTATGCATATATGCACCCATTAGCCACTGCAGGGTTGTATACTGGCGATACTGATTGTTTTTTTCTACACCCCCCTTTAAGATTTGATACATCATATATTCAGTTCATCGAGCAAATACAAAACATCCGGATTCACCGTCATACGTCCAGCCGTGCATTTGGTATGCATATATGCACCCAGTAGCCACGGTTGGGCTGTATGACGGCAATACCGTTTGTTTTGTTCTACACCCCCCTTGGATACATCATATATTCAGTTCATCGAGCAAATACAAAACATCCGGATTCGCCATCATACGTCCAGCCGTGCATTTGGTATGCATATATGTACCCAGTAGCCACGGTTGGGCTGTATGATGGCGATACCGTTTGTTTTGTTCTACACCCCCTTGGATACATCATATATTCAGTTCATCGAGCAAATACAAAACATCCGGATTCGCCATCATACGTCCAGCCGTGCATTTGGTATGCATATATGCACCCAGTAGCCACGGTTGGGCTGTATGATGGCGATACCGTTTGTTTTGTTCTACACCCCCCTTGGATACATCATATATTCAGTTCATCGAGCAAATACAAAACATCCGGATTCGACATCATACGTCCTGCCGTGCATTTGGGTTAGTGTTTGACACATTCATCCCACTTTAACACATTCATCCATGCATGCTTGGGTCAGTGTTCACTTTGAGCTCGGGTAGTAATGTGCACGGGAACATCATCCGCGGCGTCCGAGCACGGCAGAACATAATGTTTACCGCATCCCCCTCGGTGTTCGTTTGTTTTCTCTTTTTAATAAAAGAATTTGTATTCCGGCGACATTGTGGCGCGCTAGCGCGTCTGTTTTCTGTTTAATATAATTATTACTAATTTAAAAACAATATAAGATATTTATATTTAAATTAAGTGCAAATAGTGAAATAGTTAATAGTTTGAATAGTTAGAATAATTATTTAGGTAAACAGAAAACGGATTTGAATTATTTACGCAATTTCAAACAATTTTAATGCTGTAATTTTTTTGTAATTTGAAAGTATGTAGAAGTTATTCACTTGCATATTTAAGATATTCAAATTTTGGCGCTAAAACAATTGGCGCGCCGGCCCACTGGTCCTGGCGCGCGCGACCAGCCGGGCCTTTCGTCCCGGTTGTTGCCACCAACCGGGACGGAAGGGGCTTTTGTCCCGGTTGTTGCCACCGACCGGGACGAAAGGGTGATAGGATATACACACGTCACCGCCCCCCTCAGTTCCAGACCGCGCGCAGGGACGAAATCGACGGCGCCAGGCTGCCCATTTTTTCCGTCCCCCCGCGCCGCCCCTCGCCCCGTCGGCGTCCTCGCCTCTGCGGCGCCGTCCCTCGGTCCCGTCGGCATCCGCGCCGCCCCCTCGCCCCTGTCGGCATCCTCCTCTGCGGCGCCGCCCCTCGCCCCGTCGGCATCCGCGCCGCCCCTCGCCCGTCGGCATCCTCCTCTGTGGCGCCGCCCTCGACTCCGTCGAGCGCACCCGCCCCCTCGGTCCCGACGCACACCCGCCGCCCCTCGCCCGTCCTCCTCTGCCGCGCCACCTTCGATCCGTCGTCCCCCGCGCCGCCCTCCACGCCCCACGCGCCGCCCCTCGATCCCGTCGCTGCCCCGCCGCCCCTCGATCCCGTCGCTCCCCGCGCCGGCCCCACCGCCCCGCGCCGCCGCTGCCCCGCGCCGCCGGCCCCCCGCTGCCCATAGAGGAGGTAAGGCCTGACTCCATCTCGCCCTAACCTGGGGCCTATTTTGTTTTTTTTTTCTTTTTTTTACTTAATTACTGTTTTTTATTATTGTTAGAATTATTATTTTACGAATGTACAAATTTTAGATTAGACTTAGAAATTTTAGATTTGTACGTTTAGAATTGATATAGGAAATTTAGGAATGTTAGAATTATTAGTTATGAATGTTAGAAAATTTTAGATTAGACTTAGAAATTTTAGATTTGTACGTTTAGAATTGTTATAGGAAATTTAAGAATGTTAGAATTATTAGTTATGAATGTTAGAAATTTTAGATTTGTACGTTTAGAATTGATATATGAAATTTAAGAATGTTAGAATTATTAATTATAATGTTAGAAAATTTAATTAAGATAGTGTTATAAATTTAACAATGCTAGAAATGTTATCGTACGTTTAAATATTCATGAATATATGTTGCTTTTTTTGTGTATTATCTATAAGCAATTTTGATGAAAATAATTGATCATTAGTTAATTATTATGTATAAGCAATTTTAATGAAATGGATCTGAAATATATACTTACTATTTTTGTATAGTATGGAGCCAAGAGACGAACATGCCGAAATATGATCGAGGGTTTAATCCGCGGGCCCGACGTAAGACCGATGTGGGCCAGTGGATGAACGACTCCGGTGAGGGACATCCGGTGCTCACCCAGGGAGACGACTCCGATGAGGGAGAATCCGACGGCTCCGATATGGGAGCAGCCGACGCTCCGGTGGAACCATACAAATTACAAACACCGGCTCCGAGGTGCATATATATATATATATATATATATATATATATATATATATATATATATATATATGTTAATTAATGAAGCATCCGTTGTATATATACATGTATTAACAGTCTTTATATTTTTAGCCATCCGGTTCAAGTATATCAACCGGAAAAAAGACTAAACGAGGCGCAACAAAGAAGTTGAAAGATACAGAAAGATACAGGATCGACACGATCGCAGCAGACGGCGCACCCGAGCTTCTCGCTGATGTTGCCCAAAAATTTGTGAAGCAATGCGGAGTGCTAGTTAGAGATCACATCCCGATCACTGTTAATGAGTGGAATAAGCCAAAAGATCCGCGAAAACAAGGAATTTCATATGTCGGCAAAATAGCCAAAGATCATCTTTTCTCAAAAATTTTGGCTAATGTCAACTTACCCGTGCCGGAGGTCGACGAGAATGAAGCGGCTGTGAATGAGGCCGATGTTACTAAAATGAAACATGAGATACGGGAAAAGGTCAAAGCGTGGACCCTGAAAAAGATGGCCGAGCAATTCAAAAACTGGAAGAAAAGATTGAACCTTGATTATGTTAAGAAGAACAAGACTCCTGATTTCACTCAAGGGTATGAGAAAATAAAACCCGTATGGGCAGACTTCGTGAAGTACAAGCTGGCAGAGAATGAACTAGAAAGGACAAAAACAAATGAGAAAAACGCCGCCAAAAAGGTATATCACCATGTTATGGGGCAAGGTGGCTACAAGGGTTCCAGTCCCAAGTGGGAGACATGGGAGAACAACCTGCTTGAGCAGGGGATCACTCCCGAGCCGTTCTTGTGGGTCGAGCCGTTCTTACGGGGTGGCGTCTTCCACAACGTGTCTAACTCGTCTTTCAGCAGCCCGAGATACAAATGCATGTCGACACCTGGTTGTTTTGGCCCCTGGATGAGAATACTCAAGTGTATGTACTTTTGCTTGGTGCGCAGCCACGGGGTTAGGTTGTAAGGCCATACAAACACGGGCCAGCTGCTATGTGTGCTACTCTGGTTGCCGAACGGATTGAGTCCTTCGGTGCTCATACCCAGCCTGACGTTCCTCGCTCGCCCCCAAAAACTCGGAAAGCTATTCCAATGCTTCCCACTGGGCAGCGTCTGCAGGATGTGTCATGATATAGCCCTTCTCGGATCTTCTTCCGGCTTCTCCCTTTTCGCGTGCCATTGCATGAGCTTTGCTTCTTTAGGGTCACGAGTACCGTTGAAGACGGGGAGTGATAGGAAGTACCATACCACTTTTCGAGGAATTTTCTTGTTGTCGGTTCCACACTTGTATCGTCCGTGGCCGCACTTCGGACATGTGGTTGTGTCCTTGTACTCCCCCCGATAAATTACACAATCATTGATGCAAGCGTGAAATTTTTCGTGAGGTAGGTCAAGAGGGCACACGACTTTCTTAGCCTCGTTGATACTGCTTGCCAATGTGTTCCCCTCGGGAAGGAGATCGTGCCAGAATTTCAAGTTCTTGCTGAAGCTCGAGTCGGTCCATTTGTTTTGCGTCTTCATCTTCAGAGCAGCAAGCGTTACATGCAACCGCGTATCCTCGGGGCGGCACCCAGGAAACAACGGAGTCACCCCGTCTATCTCCATTTGCGCCAGCTTGGCTTTCTCCCTAGCTGCAGCAATGTCGTTGCTCGTCTCCTTAAGCAGCAGATCCTGAACATGAGAGTCCCGCAAGGCCAAAATTAGCGGGGTCTCCGTGTTCACGCCTTCATCGTCATGTCGATCTTCACCGCCGACATATCCTTCTTCATGATGATCTTCTTCTCCGTCATTTCCTTCGTCACCTCCTCGCCCTCTTCTTCGTGCATAACTTTTGCTGCCGGCGGTGCCACGTGGTTGCGGTCGTCAAAGAAAACCGCGTCTGAGAAGGTGCTCCTCCAATTGTCCGGAATCAGGGTCAATCCAGCGCACGAGTTTGCATGATCGACACGGACATCTTATCTGCTGCTGTTGCACGAATCATGTCCGCCTTCGCGTCTTTCTTGTATCTAGCGATTCGAGCAGAGTTCATTTCTAGTACCATGGTTGCCTGCACAGACACATAGAGAGCATAAAATTAGAACCACAACATGCATAGTCGCCGGAAAAATTCGGCATGACCTCTCCTATAAGTAGGACATATGGGGTGCAAAAGTTTACCGAAATGGAAGTGAATCAACATTTCGGCAAACATCCATGCACCATGACCGCCCCCGCGCGTGACAATCGGTCCACCTGCACATGCATGACAAGCACCCATACACATCGATCGATGGCCACACGAGTCATGCACATCCAACTATACTCACCTAGTAGATTCGATACCGAGACGCAAAAAGAGCGAGGAGAGAGGGAGGAACCGGAGTATAGATGGAGGTAATTAGACCCCCCCAACAACAAGAAACTTCACCAACAATTATACATCGAATAAATAGGTTCACCTACCAAAAAAGGAGAATTAAATGTGTAAAAATGGAAGGGAGAGAAGGGGGAGGCGAGTGAGCAACATACACTTGCAATGAAATGAGTAGGGGAGAGAGAGGGGGCTGCCATCTTATGTGCACAGTGCACCTATTCTGTGGCGCACCTGTACACAATTCTGTGGCGCACTGATCTGCTGCGCCACAGAAAAGCCACATTCTGTGGCGCATGGCAACGCGTGCGCCACAGGATATGGTTTTTCTGTGGCGCAGCAGATTAGTGCCACAAAAATACCATATTATGTGGCGCACCAGGGAGACTGCGCCATAAAAATACGTGTACTGACACCCAGACCATGATTGGCGTGAGCCCCACCAAATTTCTATGGCGCACGGGAAAGACATGCGCCACAGAATTAGAAATTTCTGTGGCGCACCGCTGGCCGTGCGCCATAAAATTTCATTTTCTATGGCGCACGCCTTCTTGGTGCCCACACATGCTATTCCATAGAAAGGCATATTTCTACTAGTGCTTCCCCATCCTTCACCGAACCATCCATACAGTTTAGAACGAAGAAAATACTTTTCTAGACCAATTGTTGGACTACATGATGCATATTCCTTTCCTACTTGGAGGCCATTCTCCCTTTGTCGCCCTAGGCTCATAGTATAGTTTTCTTCAAATCAATAATCTAGCTACCTCCTCTGGTGATGGAATTGACTCCTGGACCAGGGCTTCATAGGATCAACAACATACTCATATAAAGAAGTTGCAACTTACTATTAGGAATCTCATCTTGATATATAGATCCTAAATGTTAAGCATGCTTGGCCTGGAGTAATAACAAGATGGGTCCCTCCCAGTGGATCATCATGATATCAAATTATTCTGGGCCTCATAGGATCAGGGATTCAGGAGAGCAAAAAACTACTAAAGCCCTGCTCCTCGCTTCCTTCCATTGTAATGCCTCTGTAGTGCCACGGTTGAGTAATAAAAAAGTTTTAGGCTGGCGTAAGCCCGCCGTAGCCCAGGTGCCGGCTGCAGGCGTAGCCGCAGGGCTCCTCCTGCACAGGCCGGCCATCATGTGGAGAGCCGCCGCTTAGACCCTTCCTTCATGGCTTATCGGTGATGTAGATGATCCCTCCCCCATGGATATGAGAGCCACGGGGGAGCTAATTCAAGACTTTTGGTGGCTGCCCATAAATTATGGTTTTCCTCTACTTATATGTAGCTCATTGATGATCTATGGTCCCTTGATCCAGTTGCTCTTGGAAACCTCTAGAACCTTCCAAGGAACCCTCTCAAACCCCATGAGGACAACAAGTCGTGTCTTGTCCGAATTATCAATTATGGTAAGAGTTGGACTCAATCACGTCATCGATTCGGATTTCCGTAATCAGATATTTTTGCCTCCAGTAAAACGGGTCCACAGGTCGCATCTGAATTATGTTTTGGACGAAATTTTAGTCTACAATTAATGCAGAAAATTCCCCGTACTTTTCATATGTTAGCTTTTCCATTAGACGCCATCTTCGGGGGGGGGGGGGGGTTAATGGACAATCTCTAAATTGTCAGTGCACAAATTTCAGAAAAGTCAGAGTCCTCCTCTAACAAGTCTCTTTTTTCTTTCTTTCTAATATCCAATTAATTCCTCCACATTAATTAAAGTATAAAGAAAGAATTTGTGCACTTTGCAACCATTAATAGTCCAAATAAATAATAAAACTTAATATAAAACAAGTGACAAAGGCATCAATGTAGCAGGAAACAATCAAAAATTGTTGGTCGTTTTTTACGTATCATAAATTAAGTGGAAACCATATTTTGCTCTATGCTAATTAAACATGTATATGGTTACATGCCATATTCACATTAATGATCAAGGTAAAATCTAATCAATACTTTTCGGTAGAGATAGTAGCTTTATAATGATACAAATTTTATTTTTTTAGAGGTCTTTTATTCAAAGACGGGTGGAGTAATTCATTTGGTTTACAATTCTACAGGTTTCTCCTATTCCTTTTTCTCCCTATGATACTCCCAGACAGAACAAATGGAAGTACTTGAGTCTCCGCCATATGATGTGCAAGTTATATTTTCTTCCATAAAAAACTCTAATAATGGTGAAACTTTATATCTTCGACTGAGCAAGTACTGGATCTACAATATATTTGCATGTAGTTTATCTTAACGAGACATTATCAAAAGCAAGGTTGATAATTGAAACCATGTGAATATACCAGTGAAACCTAATAATGAATTCCAAATCATGAAAGAACGTTTATTTTTCATTGGAGGTATTAACACTTCGCTTTCTAATGTTGTCTCTTGAAATTGTGGATTGTTGTAATTGATTCGGAACATGAAGGGGGTATTTTTTGAAGTCACTAAAATATGGTGTTAGGAAACTTGACGTGTTGACTTTGTATCTCAATTTCCGGTGCAAACATTGATATATTTCTATTTTAATGTACAAGCTCATGGAATCTCAATGCTCTTGACTTACCGATCGGTGTGAACCTCATAATCAAGGGATTTTTTAGCTGCTGGCCTACCAAAGGACCCATAACTTCATGTTTGTACTACAGCCAAGTCCTTTATAAGTAGCAACGCTTCTCTAGGCAAAAAAGAATAGTATGTACCGCATTTTACTTTCTTATGCAGAAATCATCTAATCTCATTTCACTACTTTTTCTTGTTTCTTTAGACGTTAGGGGTTTAATTTTAAAAGATCGGGTATAGAAGGCACCGGGAACTAGTAATGAATGACCAATATTGCAATGCACACATACAGAGACAGATCGCCGTCATATGTTCTTATTGCGGTGGCTGCCTCTTACAGTCATGCCCTTGTGCTCGAGCTCCCTCACTCTCAGGACCCGTCTTGTTCCGCGTCGGTGGCCTGTCGTTTTCGACGGTCTCCTGTCAAGCGGAGAGAGAAGCACGCGAGGGCGCGGTGTAGACCGATGGATCCCCGGAGGACTGACAAGTCATGTTGGCTGCGGACCTGCGGTGGTGCAACCAGCTCGGCCCACGTGCACCATCGGCCCTTCACGGTGACGGGCTGATCGTTGATCACGCCCACGAGCTATGGCAGCAAGTCGGCCAGCATGGCACGCCTCCTTCTGCGGTGACAGGTGGGGCCACTGAATAAATTAGATAAGTATACGTTTACATTAAATAAACTAAAAAATGCTGGTACCGGTCCCACATAATTTTGGTACCGGTGGTACTGCAGGTACCATCAGTATGGTACCGTGTATTTTATCACCGTTAGATCCAAGTGAATAGACGGCTATTAAAAATACAAACCACTGTAAAAATTGTAACTGAAATATATAGTGATGCATTGAAATATATTTTCTCATTTGAAATTAACTGGGTTAGAAACGTAAGCCTTTTCACACATGGAAACAATTTTGAGAGTGGAATTTGACTTGCAATTTTCCTTAAAGAAATAGTATAATGCTTGCAATTTGAGAGTTCCATTTTCACTATACAATGGTGAAAGCTTGATTATTTCAGGCAGAGTTGTAGTTCCTACACTGATATCTGAACAGAGGCTCGGTGGTCTGGATCTCACCATTTTTTCCCCTGTTTTGGAAAACAAAATGAAGCTAGAGACGCGACTCGCATGCACCCGCAATCTCTGGCTCATCGGAACCGCCCCCCTTGATCTCCCTCCCCAACTACCAGTCTACGCCACGAGCCCACGACGGGGAGCTACATAAAAATCTCTCCACTTCCTTTCTATCACCGTTTTTAGAGTAAAACACGTGGGCGGTCATCAAGTTGCCGCGGATGAGCGGATTAGTCACCAACTGGAAAAATGCTAAGAACTGGTAATCAAGTTGTATGTTTGTGACACATTAGTCATTCCGTTAGGAGGGCTGTAACGTGGCTGGCTATTTTTGCACATACCCCCTTCTGTTTGTAGTTCTTCTAACTGCTTGTCCTTTATTCCAACTGCGTTTTGTTTTTCCAAAAACATTAAATCTAGCACGACCAGAGGCTGATGTTATGTTGCGGCGGATGCGGGCACGGATGCCGACCACGCTTCCGGTCGATCCAAGACTGTTTGACGGTTGATCAAAGCTGGATGGGGAAGCTATGGGCCGACGGGAGTGACCACATGGTCGCCGAAGGATGTCCGACAGCTCTCACAGGCGGCCGGACTCGAGGAAGACGAGCTCGATTCGTCCGATTCAGGCGGTCCGAGCAAGCCTGTATCCACGGGAGAAGGAGAACGTCGTGGCGGCTCCGGTCATGGCCTAGGTTGGGCTCGAGGAGGCCTGATTGCTGAGGCAGCCCGAATTTCGTGTTCCACTTCCTGAGGAATGAGCTGCTCAGGGAGTGACCACTTGGTGACCAGTTCTTAGCATTTTCCTAGTTGGTAACTAATCCGCTCATCCGCGACAACTTGACCTCCCATGCGTTTTACTCCCGTTTTTAATACAGCTATAGCGGGGTTTTAGCGTGCTATAGCGGCAAATTGTACACGACGCCAACGTCGGCTAGTACAACGATCGATTGAGTGCTCTACTGACGTCGGCGTCGGCAGGGATCGATCGATCGGATCCAAGGGAGGCGCAGGTGGGAAGGCTCAACCAATGGTGGACACCGCGGCCGGGAAGGCGCAGGTGCCACGCGAGGTGTGCCCGGCGTCGGCGGCATTCACGTCCTGCACGCACCGCCACCAATCCCCGCGCCGCTCGCACTTCGTCCACTGGTACCTCGCCCTCGCCGTACGTTTCCACGAACGCACCTCCTTCTTCCTACACTTTCCGACCCTGTTTTTCGGCGCCAATTCCCGGTCTGCTGGAATCGGCCGGTGTGCAGATCGGCGAGGACGCATCGGAGGAGGCCATCAACCGGCGCCACCGCCACCGACGTCGCGTTTTAATATGCTGATTCCAGATTGTGATCTGCGATCCGTGTGCACTCTGCAGCGTTGCCTTCAAGCTCGTCTCCGAGGTGATCTCTCTCCTCCTCCGCGCGCATTGGGTACCGTAGTTCCCCTCCCTTTTTATCATGATCTTACGATTCATTTCGAGTATTTGCCTTTCTCGTTTGTTGCTTCCTTCCTGTTACTCCTGCCAGTTTATTATACTCGAATGATGATGATTCAGTAGGCTGTTTCATGCATGCCACGATCGATCCAAAACCCATGGTAGATTGGCCCTTTGCTTACTTGGTTGTAAAATCTCGTACAGTACATGCAGGACTTTTCGAATTCAGTTTCAGTTTACTCTGTTTTACTTGGTTGTTCACGTTTTTTTACCAGCACATAACTAGGATTGAATGTGCAAATTCAGTTTTCAGTTAACTCTGTTTACTTTGCACTTCACGGTGTTTTCGTGTACAGTAACGCATTGACGTGGCCTGTGCTGCCTGACGGACAAGGCGCGCCGGAGAGCCTTCGACGCCGAGCGCGCCACGGTGTTCTGCGCCTCCTGCCACGGCGAGCGCGCCTCAGACAAGAAGTTCAAGCCGGCGGCACGCTCCGCGCAGCAGCAGCAGCACCCCACGCCTCCCTAACCAAGCCCCGGGCCGGCAGAGGCGCTGCGGGAGGTGAAGAACCGGCTGCGGGACGAGTGCCGGATCATCGACGTTTGCTGCGCCTCCCTGCGCCGCTGCGCGCCGGCCCCAGTCCAGGATGAAGCGTCCTTGGTGACGTGCTCACGTGCAGTATAACATCACCGATCTAACTTTTCTACCTTTTTTCTTCATTCATCAGAAAATTTGTTAGATTTATATTTGGTTCTTTTCGACCAGTAATTCCTGTGCTACTCAACAGACACACCAAATGCATCGCCATTGCAAGAAAAAAATTATTCACATAATATCTGCTTTTAGGGACAAAATTTTCTATTTAGATCAGTGATGGCAAGTATTCCTCCAAAATGAGTACTCCCTCCGACCCGAATTAGTGGGCGCATCATACTTTTGCAAAAACACCATCCGAAAACTTCCGACAACAAGCCAGTCCCCGCCGTTCTTATCCTCTTCCCCTCCTTTCTCCGACCGGCGACCGCTCCGTCGCCTCCCCACGCAGCCTCCCCTCCACCTCGCCACGCTCCATCTCGTCGCAGAGCTCCGTCACCGCGCTCCCCTCCGCCTCGCCGCAGAGCTCCCGTCCACCTCGCCACGCTCCCGCCTCCTCGCCCCCGAGCTCCAAAGCTCTTTTTTTTGGGGCCCGCCGCCGACCAAGCAAAACGTAAGAAGGCCACGAATCGCCGGCTCCAGTGTCTACGATGCGTTCGTGGAGCTGATCCGGCGGCAGGAGGTGGCCGGGCGCCCCGTGGCGTGCGTCGTCGGCAACCCGTTCCTCCCGTGGGCTGTCGATGTCGCCCACGACGCCGGGATCCCCTCGGCCGTGCTGTAGGTGCAGTCATGCCTTGTGGTGCTCCCCTGGATCCGCAGCCCCGGTGCATCGAAGGTCTCCGGCACCTGGATCCCTGATCGTGGCCGTCACAGGTCACCGGGTGTATCGAAGGTCTCCGGCACCGTCGCCGCCATGGATGGCTTCCACGCCTCCTCCAAGCTTTTCGGTCAGTCCCTCCTCCTTTTCGTATGCGCAGTCTTCAATTGCTGATATGCTCCAAGAACGAATTGCTGCCCTGCTCACGCTATTGCCACTGTCTTGTTCTGAATTTTCTGAATTGTGTATGCTTGCTCTCAGATTCTTGAGGAGTACTGTGGTATAATAACCCAACTGACAGAAGATGCCGTCTCAGAATATGCATTCACAAGTGGGTGTCTGGAGTTGACCAGTCTATGTGTTCGGGATGCCGCTTGCCATTTAACTTGAGGAGAAAACGGCATAATTGCTACAATTGTGCCCTTGTATTTTGTCACTCCTACAGCAGTAAGAAATCTCTGAAGGCTTCATTAGCACCGAATCCGAACAAGCCTTACCGTGTCTGTGATAGCTGCTACTGCAAACTGAATAAGGGACCTGAGACAGATAGGTATTCTTCAGCAAAGCGGGGAGCTATCTTGCAAGGCTTCAATGATTCTATCAACGAGGATTTGGAGACAAGATCAAATGTCCAGTTGTCTAGATTGTCATCAATGGAATCTTTCAAGAACATGGATAGCAGATATTCAAGAAAAACAAGAAGTTTGAATTTAATAGCAGTCGTGTTTCCCCTATACCAAATGGCAGTTCTCACTGGAGCGGGCTCAACATTTCAAAATCTTTTGGCTCGTCAAAGAAATTTTTCTCAGCGTCAGTTCCTGGATCAAGAATTGTTTCTAGGGCAACATCACCCGTTTCAAGAAGAGCAAGCCCTCCTCGATCTACAACTCCAACACCTACCTTGGGTGGTCTAACATCTCCAAGAGTTGTAGATGGTGCAAAGCCAATAAAGGACAGCGTAAGCCAAGAGGTTATAAATTTGAGATCTCAGGTACAGGTTTTGATCTTTCTCTCTATTTAGTAGGCGTTTCTAACTTGCATCCATCATAAGCAAGTTATATGATTGTGTATGCACTAAGCAAATTGGTCATAATTCTCTGATTTTGACTCGATGGAGCAGTCATACTGAGGCGTTAACTTGTAAATCAAAATCTATGTCGGCATTCTTAATTAGTCTCAAAATTCTGCCGGCATTGTAGAATGGCGCTCTAGAATTGGTTGCAGGATGTTAAAAGGGTGCTTCAAAGTCTTTATTGTGGAGAAAAAGGCTGAGTCCCTGCTTTTCATGGAAATTAAGCAGAGCACACCTGGGGACATTGGAGAAAAATTAAATCACTCCATGTGCTCAGTACAAACCCCTGGATCCATATTACTCCATATTACAAACACCTGGATCCATATTACAAACACCTGGGGACCAGGAGTATCTGTATGCACCATGTTTTATACTCCCTGGATCCATATTACTCCATGTGCTCAGTACAAACCCCTGTCTTATATCCTGTGGGTAAAAGGAGTACTCCCTCCTCTACTTTTATGACACACACTACTTGCTACTCCACATTATATAAGAAAGGAGTAGTATTTGTCTGGATATCATCTGAACAAAATTAAAATTAAAATGGCAACATTATATACTCCACATTACAGTGACACAAAGGAACTATGAGGGGCATCAAGTGGCAACATTATATACTCCACAATCGTCAACATTATATACTCCACAATTGTTTTGCCTAGTATCACATGGCAGCTAATTTAGGATGGCTTGCTGTTTGTTTTGTGCCTTTCTGGCCTTCTTGTATTGCCCATCTTCTTCTCCTCCTCTCCTCTTGATCCTCTTCTTCTCCTCGGGCTTCTCTTCTTTTACTGTTGGTTGTATTGTACTAGCTTCAAAGTCGCCTATTTGTTTTTCTCGGATGATATCAAGTTGCTTTCTTTTCACTCGACGGCGTGGACGGACAATGCTTGAAGGGTCCTTCAACCATGTCTCATATTCTTTTCCTGCGACCATTGAGTCATAATCCAGGATTACTTGGGACCTTCCAGTTCTCTGTGTTGCTGTCTTTGCTTGTTTATTCTTCATCTTCTCCTCCTTTTGCTCCATTAGTTGTTTCTCATAGTCGGCTATTAGCTTTAAGGTATCTTCATACAGTTTTCTATCAACCTCTAGTATGTTAGGTAGCTTCCCCTCTCTTATTAGCTTGTCCTTGCCCATGTGGGGTTGCTTATATGTGTTTCCACCCTTGTCTTTCATAATCTCCAACAAGACAGACTGTAATGTGATGTACACTTTGGCAAGTGTCTTCACGTCATATGCATCATAAAGCTTGCTCCACTGTTTCTCAGTTCTTTGAGATTTTTAGGTGCACTCTCAAATGCCAATGATTGGATGGTGCTGAAGAAGCAAAGGTCCAAAACATTCAGATCCGGCGAGTTGGGAGGTTGGAAAGTCAACCTAATATCCAATCCTGAAGCTTTCACGGCGGCCAAAAATGCATGATCATCAGGCTGAACATGCGTTCGAGCATTGTCTTGTTGTATCCATATTGTTTCCTCATATCCATCTTCAGGCCACACTTCTACAATTGCTGGAATTACCTTCTCACACAGGTATTCCCGCATGACGTCTCTGGTAACATTGACGTTCTTTAATTCCATTGTGCCTTTTGTCCTATACTTTGAGTCGTATTTGGCAGCATCTTCTGTGACAAAAGCCCAGATGCCAACCTTTCCGTCAAAGGTCACATTTCCTTGCTCATCATGTCTAGGTCTAGCAACAACAATTAAGAACATGACCTTGCCGATGTTATTTTTTGTGATGGATAGTACGAACTGGTGCTGCTTCTTCTCGTGATAGGTAGTATGTCCGATCTCGCTTAGTCAAATTAAACCACTTCTCATCCATATGCATCCTGTTCCTCATCTTTTTGAACCAAATCTTTGCTTGTAAGATAGTGGCATCATCGACCATTGAGATGCAATGTATGAGCCTTCTTAATCTGTTTTCTAAAGATAGATGTGTTTTCAGGGTATTGGTATGGCGCCTTAAATCGCCCCATTCCAATCTCCTTTGCAGTGTTGTGGAAGGGATATCAAGAGATCTAGCCAGCGCCCTCAATGTACCCCTTTTGTTGAAGGGAACTTGAGGCACCCTTTCATCAAGTTCAAGCTCCCTCCTCTTTCTTCCGCACCTACCCTTCCGCTTATTTGAGAAATCAGGCACTTCATTTATGCTGCTCTCTTGATCTATGGCCTTCTTCCATATCTTCTCGACAAATCTGAGACTTATTCCCAAAAGTTGAGCCACATTTTCCTTATCTGCCTTCACCACGGGTCTACCTTTTCCTAGAGCTTTGAGTGCAATATATGCTGCAAATTTATAACTCTCCGACACATCATGTCTTTGCACAACATGTTCTTCTTGTTCTCCATGAACGTGAGCAGCTTCTTCTTCTTCTTCTAGAACATGAGCTTTCTTCTTCTTCTTCTTCTTCTGGAACATGAGCTTCTTCTTCTTCTTGTGGAGTATTTGGACTGAAATTGAGATCCAGCTCTTGTGGAGGAGTTGAGTTGATATCAAAGAGGACCATCTTGTCCTATGGTGGACTAGGCAACCTGCAGAAAAGCAATTGAGGAGAATTTAGTTTCTCTCAAATTAATATAGGCAGCATAACCACAATATTGCATCAGTAAAAGTATAAAATGACACTGAAACCAAAAATAGCTTTGTTGTTTTGTTTCTCATACATTTGGCAGTTGAAGTATCAGGCTCTCAACACCTAAGCAATGGGGTCAAGCCGAATGAAACCGTGGCTAACCACCAATTAGGGAATTTAATTCACTCGACAAACAGAAGGTCGTGTCATCTTGTGGATGTCAGTGTCACCGCACAGAAGGCTGAGCAAATTTGACCAGAAATATGGACTGTTCTGGGAACTGAATATTCACATGTGCTCAATATCTTGCCAACTCACCATTTCTTTTCTAATGCCATTTACAATTATAAACTGCATCGAATATCGTCAAACCAAGTTTATGCTAGTACTTAGGATACTTCAGAGAAGCACCCCTCACAGTCAAATAGCGTAGGAGTAGAAGGTAATCAGCATCCAACAATCCAGATATGGGAGTTCAGAAATGCAGTAGTGTGTAACAGAGAAAACACTTGCCCCTGAAATCAGTCTAGTACAATGTTACCCTAGCTGTTTGAGTACTTTTATTTACGTACTCGGATATTTCATCTCCAGTTTTAACCAGAGAACCGCAATATTCGTTCGAGCATTCTCAAACTTTACATTTCCATTTCCACCAGTACCATACAAATTATGGGAGCTTACTATCCTTTTGCTGGCAGGAGTTCGACACTGCTTACGGGTCAGCTTGGCACTGCATTGTGGGGATTTTATCACACAGTTGGTTTTTAAGAGCTAGCTCAGCTCATAAACTATGCGAGTAAGATTGAAAATAAGACACTGTTAATTTCTGATCATGGTGACCATTTTCTTGTTTGATTGTGACAGACCTACCCAAATCCACTGCAAGACATCCCAGGCTACTCTGTTGTCAAGTAAGACTGAACTTCCCAACTGGGTTTGCTCCTGGTTTTCGTTTGCATACTGTTATTGACTGGAATTTTTGTTTTTTTTTTCAGGCAATACTTTGTTGACCCAAATGACACGGTCTGCCAGAAGGTGAATTCTTGAGATATCTGTCATGAACTCGTGTTTCCTTCCTGCCCTGCCAATAAAATGATAAGCACTAAAATTTATACAGTCTTCACCTTTATTTAGTGACTCCCGTTGTTCAATGCAGATTGTTGTGCACAAGGGTGGCCCAAGAGGAAACCACTTTCGTCGTGCTGGACCTCGCCAGAGGGTATATGACGACGTTGTGTTTGTGCTGGCATAACGAATACAGAGAGAAAAGGGATTTATCTAACCTTGTTTTCTTCTCCATCAGGTCTATTTTGAATCTGACGAGGTTCATGCGTGCATTGTCACCTGTGGAGGACTGTGCCCTGGACTTAACACTGTGATTAGAGAAATTGTATGCGGCCTATCTGACATGTATGGTGTCAGCAAGATTCTTGGAATTCAGGTAAGTCGCTACTCGTAATGCTATTCAGCAAGACGCACTCACCGAGGTTCTTTCTATCATAATGCTATTCAGGTAAGTGACCATATCTTCGCCGGGAAGTGACCATATCTTCGCCGGGAACTTGCCAGAGAAGCGGTTTCTGTCTATCATAATGCTATTCAGCGAGACGCACTCACAGAGGTTCTTTGGAAGCTTGTCGGATAATCTGTTACCGAAGACGCTGATTTGGTAGAGCTCCCCGTTGGCGCAAAGTGACTCTGGTAGCAGGCCTTCGAGGTTGTTCATCGACACCTCGAGGTTGCTGAGTGGAGAGTGCTTCCCGAGTTCTGAGGGAAGCTCGCCCGAGAGCTTGTTTTCAAATAGCCTGATGTCGCTGAGTTTGGGGAGCATCCCGATGCTTGCCGGAATGGTGCCGGTGAGATTGTTCGACGACACATCAAGGTACTCCCGACATGTATGGTGTCAGCAAGATTCTTGGAATTCAGGTAAGTCGCTACTCATTACATTGCTTTCATGATTAGCCCATTCTGGAGTCAGGTCTGATGTATGTGTTGGGTCTGTGATGCAGTGTCGTGCGGGTGCGTGAGAGTGCAAAGGAAACTGCAGCTACCGAGCCAACCATTTAGTTAACGTACACAAGCTGATCTTTAGGTTGTTCATGGCGGACAGGAAACAGAGCAGATGGCATCGACGTCCACGGCAAGAGAACGAGACGGGAAAGAGTGGGAATTGGACTTGGTGCTCACCGGGAGGGGTTCGGAGTAGTCGATCGGGCTCGGAGACGTCCACGCCGGCGAAAAAACGAGGAAGATAGTCGGCCGCTGAACTGAAGAAGTGGAAGCTGCGGGCGTTCTCGTGCCCCTCCGGCCTGTGATTGATGTCGAGGAGGAAGAGGGAGGCGGGGTGGTTCTTATTCGAGGAGGAAGAAGGAGGAGACGGAGCTGCGCTTCCAGCAGCTTCCACCAGCTCTGCTCGACGAGCACGGCGCAGTCAGCGAGCCGGCGGCGAGCGGGGAGGGGGCGAGGCGGCGAGCGGGGAGGCGGCGAGGGGGAAGGGGGCGAGGTGGAAGGTCTGACTCCAGCAGCGACCACGGCGACAGGGACACCACCTCCGCGTCCGGGGCCGAGGCGAGCGTGGCGGATGCGGTGGCGACGGCGGCGAGCAGGGTGCTGTGCTCCGCCCCGTGAGGAAGACGGACCTGATTGCACACCTTTTCAAAATCGTGGGGGGGGGGGGGTTTTGTAAAATGTTTTTATAACATTGGTCCGCCCACTAATTCGGATCGGAGGGAGTATTTAAATTCTGAATAAACGAAATCTGGGAGTATTTAAATTCCGAATAAACGAAATCTGGCTAGTCACATCATAGAGCGGTCAACATGACCAGAAGGCCTCCCCAGTGTCACCACCCACTAGTGGAAACAACCCCTTTCGTCCAGGGGGCCAGGGGGCATCTGTCCCGGTTGCACTAAAACCCGGGACCAAAGATATGCATTGGTCCCGGTTCGGTCGCCCCAGGCAGCAGAAACCACCTGGGGGCATTTGTCCCGGTTCGTGGGGAGGCATTGGTCCCGGTTTGTGGCACGACCCGGGACGAATACCTAGCCACAGGCCACGTGGCACGCGCATGGGCATTGGTCCGGTTTGTGGCACGACCCGGGACCAATACTAGCCACAGACCAACAAATAGTCTTTTTATCCACCCCATTCAACCAATTTCCAAACGCATTTGTAATATTGGTTGAAGATATTTTCTCTCCAAAATCAGAAATACAAGCTAAACCTAAGTAGAAGAAGCTGCGCTTAATGTCCGGCCACGATATTCGTCTCCGTTGCATAACTCCCAACAAAAAGCAGCATTCACATTAGGCGGTTGCGTTAATGTCCAACCACTCTCTATCCTCCTCTTTTTGAAGGTCGACCGCCCACACATTTCAGAAACGAAGCGCCAGTCTATCTTCCTATTGGCGTTCTGCGACTCGCACATGCCGGCGGCCACATGAGGTCAGGCATCGACGCCGCAAAGTATGCACATGTCTCTTCTATCACAACCCATTCTATCCACCCTCGCGGTCGCCTGATGGTTTCTTGTATCGCAGCTCCGACACCCGCCGCCTGTTTAACGGAATGCCTCCTCCTACTAAGCACAACAGTGCGCCGCCGGTGAGCAGCGCCGACCGCATCGGCGACCTCCCCGACTGTATCCTCCACCACTTTCTCTCCTTCCTCCCAGCCCAGGAGGCCGTATGGACTTGCGTGCTCGCCCGGCGGTGGCGCCATCTCTGGAGGTCGAAAGTTCGTGGACCATCTCGTGGTCCTGCGTGAGCGCACCGACCTAGATAGTGTTGAGATCAAACTCGGTGAAGACTTGAACCATGAGGACCATCCCTATGTGAGCCTATGGATCCGTTTCGCTGTGAAGTGCAAAGTTCGTGTGCTCAGCCTTGATAACAGTGATCCTTCTCTCTGCTTAGACAACCTGCCTCTTGTCTCTCGCCATCTTTTCTTGAAATACATGCATTTCGATAGATAAACAAGGCACAGTACACATAATGGCAAGATTGGATCTAAATCTAAACGGAGAGCATAGATCTAAATAAACAAGGCAGTACATAATGGCAAGAGTGCATCGATCTAACTAGTCATACTCCTGCCTAGGCGTATAGTACATGTACTCGTAGTCGTCGTACTCGCCGCCGCCGTCGTCGTCACTATCGTCTGACGGTGCTCTGCACTCCCTCGGAGGATCACGACTCCAGGACTGAGGGTAGCGCAGGCGGGGGATATCGCCGGCCCTGATGTAGTTCATGACGCTCTGTAGAGTCCGGCCGGCCACCATAGCCGACGACCGGCCTCGTGAAAGTTCCTAGGAGGCAGATCGTCCTCCTCATACCTGGCGAGCGCCCTCTCACGCCGATTGATGAAGAAGGCATCCCAAGTATGCTGGTTATCGGGATGCCAACTGGGATTTCTCCGCTGCTCCGGCGTGAGCTCGTGGTAGTAGTGGTTCGTGATGGCCGCCCGACGCGCCACACCTTGAGGAAGAGGAGGGACCGGCACTCATCCGGCGCTCAGCATCCAACCGGCGGGAACGTTGTAGCCGCACGGGCAGGGGTAGTTCGAGGCGGAAAATGCCTCCGTCTGGATGAATGTTAGAGTGGGTACGGTAGAAGCCATGAGAGTGGTGAGTTTGTATGTGTTTATGCCAATGGTGTGGCAATGCATACATATATATATATATATAGCGAGAAGAAAACATCCCTTTAGTCCCGGTTGGGGACACCAACCGGGACTAAATGGGTTAGGGTTTCCTTGGGAAACGGATCATCCCTTTAGTCCCGGTTGGGGACACCAACCGGGGCTAAATGGATTTAGGGTTTCGTTTGGACCAATCAGATAGAATCACACGGATCGTGTGTTTCTTTCAAGCGCTCGTGAGTCGTTGGATCCAGGTATGTTTTTTTCGAGCTGTTGTGAGCCGTTCGATCAGGGGTGGTGTGTTTCTTTCGAGCTGCTGTGAGCCGTTGGATGAGGTGTTTCTTAACCGTTGGATCAAAACCCTAGCTCAACACTTTGTGAGCCAGAGGACCCTATATATAGCCCAGCTTCATACACCGGTCAGTTCATCTCACAAATACAAAAACATCCGGATTCGCCAGCATACGCCCTGCGGTGCTTTTGGTATGCATATATGCACCCATTAGCCACTGCAGGGTTGTATACTGGCGATACTGATTGTTTTTTCCTACACCCCCCTTTAAGATTTGATACATCATATATTCAGTTCATCGAGCAAATACAAAACATCCGGATTCACCGTCATACGTCCAGCCGTGCATTTGGTATGCATATATGCACCCAGTAGCCACGGTTGGCTGTATGACGGCAATACCGTTTGTTTTGTTCTACACCCCCCCTTGGATACATCATATATCAGTTCATCGAGCAAATACAAAACATCCGGATTCGCCATCATACGTCCAGCCGTGCATTTGGTATGCATATATGTACCCAGTAGCCACGGTTGGGCTGTATGATGGCGATACCGTTTGTTTTGTTCTACACCCCCTTGGATACATCATATATTCAGTTCATCGAGCAAATACAAAACATCCGGATTCGCCATCATACGTCCAGCCGTGCATTTGGTATGCATATATGCACCCAGTAGCCACGGTTGGGCTGTATGATGGCGATACCGTTTGTTTTGTTCTACACCCCCCTTGGATACATCATATATTCAGTTCATCGAGCAAATACAAAACATCCGGATTCGACATCATACGTCCTGCCGTGCATTTGGGTTAGTGTTTGACACATTCATCCCACTTTAACACATTCATCCATGCATGCTTGGGTCAGTGTTCACTTTGAGCTCGGGTAGTAATGTGCACGGGAACATCATCCGCGGCGTCCGAGCACGGCAGAACAATGTTTACCGCATCCCCCTCGGTGTTCGTTTGTTTTCTCTTTTTAATAAAGAAGTTGTATTCCGGCGACATTGCGGCGCTAGCGCGTCTGTTTTCTGTTTAATATAATTATTACTAATTTAAAAACAATATAAGATTATATTTAAATTAAGTGCAAATAGTGAAATAGTTAATAGTTTGAATAGTTAGAATAATTATTTAGGTAAACAGAAAACGGATTTGAATTATTTACGCAATTTCAAACAATTTTAATGTTGTAATTTTTTTGTAATTTGAAAGTATGTAGAAGTTATTCACTTGCATATTTAAGATATTCAAATTTTGGCGCTAAAACAATTGGCGCGCCGGCCCACTGGTCCTGGCGCGCGCGACCAGCCGGGCCTTTCGTCCCGGTTGTTGCCACCATCCGGGACGGAAGGGGCTTTTGTCCCGGTTGTTGCCACCAACCGGGACGAAAGGGTGATAGGATATACACACGTCACCGCCCCCCTCAGTTCCAGACCGCGCGAAGGGACGAAATCGACGGCGCCAGGCTGCCCATTTTTTCCGTCCCCCCGCGCCGCCCCTCGCCCCGTCGGCGTCCTCTCCTCTGCGGCGCCGTCCCTCGGTCCCGTCGGCATCCGCGCCGCCCCCTCGCCCCTGTCGGCATCCTCCTCTGCGGCGCCGCCCCTTGCCCCGTCGGCATCCGCGCCGCCCCTCGCCCGTCGGCATCCTCCTCTGCGGCGCCGCCCCTCGCCCCGTCGGCATCCGCGCCGCCCCTCGCCCGTCGGCATCCTCCTCTGTGGCGCCGCCCTCGACTCCGTCGAGCGCACCCGCCCCCTCGGTCCCGACGCACCCGCGCCGCCCCTCGCCCGTCCTCCTCTGCCGCGCCACCCTTCGATCCCGTCGTCCCCCGCGCCGCCCACCGCCCCACGCGCCGCCCCTCGATCCCGCCGCTGCCCCGCGCCGTCCCTCGATCCCGTCGCTGCCCCGCGCCGGCCTCCACCGCCCCGCGCCGCCGCTGCCCCGCGCCGCCGGCCCGCCGCTGCCCATAGAGGAGGTAAGGCCTGCCTCCATCTCGCCCTAACCTGGGGCCTATTTTGTTTTTTTTTCTTTTTTTTACTTAATTACTGTTTTTTATTATTGTTAGAATTATTATTTTACGAATGTTACAAATAGATTAGACTTAGAAATTTTAGATTTGTACGTTTAGAATTGATATAGGAAATTTAGGAATGTTAGAATTATTAGTTATGAATGTTAGAAATTTTAGATTAGACTTAGAAATTTTAGATTTGTACGTTTAGAATTGATATAGGAAATTTAAGAATGTTAGAATTATTAGTTATGAATGTTAGAAATTTTAGATTTGTACGTTTAGAATTGATATATGAAATTTAAGAATGTTAGAATTATTAATTATGAATGTTAGAAAATTTAATTAAGATAGTGTTATAAATTTAACAATGCTAGAAATGTTATCGTACGTTTAAATATTTCATGAATATATGTTGCTTTTTTTGTGTATTATCTATAAGCAATTTTGATGAAAATAATTGATCATTAGTTAATTATTATGTATAAGCAATTTTAATGAAATGGATCTGAAATATATACTTACTATTTTTGTATAGTATGGAGCCAAGAGACGAACATGCCGAAAATATGATCGAGGGTTTAATCCGCGGGCCCGACGTAGAGACCGATGTGGGCCAGTGGATGAACGACTCCGGTGAGGGACATCCGGTGCTCACCCAGGGAGACGACTCCGATGAGGGAGAATCCGACGGCTCCGATATGAGAGCAGCCGACGCTCCGGTGGAACCATACAAATTACAAACACCGGCTCCGAGGTGCATATATATATATATATGTTAATTAATGAAGCATCCGTTGTATATATACATGTATTAACAGTATTTATATTTTTAGCCATCCGGTTCAAGTATATCAACCGGAAAAAAGACTAAACGAGGCGCAACAAAGAAGTTGAAAGATACAGAAAAATACTGGATCGACACGATCGCAGCAGACGGCGCACCCGAGCTTCTCGCTGATGTTGCCCAAAAATTTGTGAAGCAATGCGGAGTGCTAGTTAGAGATCACATCCCGATCACTGTTAATGAGTGGAATAAGCCAAAAGATCCGCGAAAACAAGGAATTTCATATGTCGGCAAAATAGCCAAAGATCATCTTTTCTCAAAAATTTTGGCTAATGTCAACTTACCCGTGCCGGAGGTCGACGAGAATGAAGCGGCTGTGAATGAGGCCGATGTTACTAAAATGAAACATGAGATACGGGAAAAGGTCAAAGCGTGGACCCTGAAAAAGATGGCCGAGCAATTCAAAAACTGGAAGAAAAGATTGAACCTTGATTATGTTAAGAAGAACAAGACTCCTGATTTCACTCAAGGGTATGAGAAAATAAAACCCGTATGGGCAGACTTCGTGAAGTACAAGCTGGCAGAGAATGAACTGGAAAGGACAAAAACAAATGAGAAAAACGCCGCCAAAAAGGTATATCACCATGTTATGGGCAAGGTGGCTACAAGGGTTCCAGTCCCAAGTGGGAGACATGGGAGAACAACCTGCTTGAGCAGGGATCACTCCGAGCCGTTCTTGTGGGTCGAGCGGACAAGGTCATGGTTCTACGGGCATGGGGGCACGTTGGACGCCGAAGGAAAAGCA
The DNA here is from genome assembly GCA_028641055.1 of Alopecurus myosuroides. Taxonomy (NCBI): domain Eukaryota; kingdom Viridiplantae; phylum Streptophyta; class Magnoliopsida; order Poales; family Poaceae; genus Alopecurus; species Alopecurus myosuroides. The sequence continues at coordinate 123,610 of JAPCYS010001956.1, forward strand.
ATATATAACCTAAGGCATAAAGAGTCCTCTACCAATAGAGAAGCTGAGAGACGCAATAAAGGACGTTAAAGATGGGAAGTTCGTGCCAGATAGAGAGAACGACGAGCTCACACGCGCCCTCGGAAATAAGGAACACGCAGGGCGTACACGAGGCACAAAAGGCACTCCTCCGTGGAGTGTTGCGTTCGAGTCCACCAAAAAGTTATACCCAGATAGAAGCCGTCAACGTAAAAAGGACAAGGAGGCAGCTGAAGCAGAGAATCAGGCAAACTGGAGGCGTCAACTTGAAGAAATGGTAAAGCTGACACAGGATGTAGCAAAGAAGCAGCAGGACCAAATTAACACACTTAGCCAGCAGATAGTGTCTACCGGCGCATCAGTACACATGGTAGAAGTTGAAGTCGAGGCTCCCGACGCCGCACATTCTCATCGCAAAAGCAGCGTTGCGTCCATGCAGCTACCGGATGATGATGCACCACCGATGATTTACCCGGTGGATGAGATCACGGAAATGACATCCTGTGAGCTCCACGTGAAGGTCGTCAATATAACCATCAAGGCGGCGTCCGGCTATGTCTTACCAATTGGCAACGAACCTACTCACCATAGTCTTCCGGTTCCACGGGGCTACGCTGTTGTTGGGGTCGATGAAGTTGTCAACGGATTCGAGCGGGTAAAGCTTGATTTTCCTGAAGGTGAAGATGAAGAGTTGACTGAACTCGGAGAAGCCAAGAACTTGACCGTTATATGGCTAAAGGAATGCATTGTGCTCACAAATCAGACGGCAAAGCCATCGAATTCTCGCATTTCTCCAGCGCAAAAGTCTCCAGCGCGGTCGTCTTCGCAACGCATGCCGTCTCCGGCGCGGTCGCCTACACCGTGCACGTCTCCAGCACGGTCGCCTACGCCGCCGCGTCAGCCCTCCCCGCCCATTAAGTTTCTGCCGAAACGTAAAAAATCACCGAAACGTCAACGGTCACCCCTCCCGAAGGTACCAAAAGGGGTACCCAAGTTACCTTACGACTATACTCCCGAGGAAAACCAGAAAATCGCAAAGGACCAATACGAGGCGTGGAAATCAAAACGGAAGGAGAAGCAAAAGCCAGATTTCCCCGAGAGCGAAGAAGAGATAGAACGAGCTTGGAAAATGGTGAAGACTCTTCATCAACCCGAGCCGAGTCTGTCATCTGACTATGACCGATCTATTCTGAAGTCACACCAGGAAATGGTACGGTCGACGAAGAGTAGTAGCACAAGCGGGAAAAAGGGAAAATCAGTTGCTCAGCTCGGAGAGCAGAAAAAACAATCCACGTCCCCGCTCAAAGTGATTTCCAATAACCAGGTGGGGCCGATCACTAATATTGCTGACGAGGATATTGATCCGGAGTTTATAACACTGTACGCAGACAAGGCAGCTGATGCGGGTTTGTCCATTGCTGAGTATATGCAAACAGTGAACTACTTCCCCGCAGCTGAATGTGCGTATAAACGATCTACAAACGAAAATGCGAAGAGTGCATAGTTGGTATATGAAAGCCGCTGATAAATTTATGGACTGGATATATCTCAACATTACGAACAAGCACTATGGAACTGGAAATGGATATGTTATGATTCAATTTGAGGAATTATTTCAGTTATACAGCAGCAGGCCCTCGACAAGTCTATCCTTAGTGCCTATTGTCTGTAAGCACTTATTTCTCTAGCTCACCTCATTCAATTGCATATTCATATATATATATATAGTACACTCATATATTATAATTGCAGAATGAAAGATTCTCGAATGCAAAAGAGGTGGAATCTATGATATTGGGTTCATTGATCCAAATATTGTTTATTACAAGACTCTTCAGGAATATCCCAAGGATACAGAAAATAAATATTCTGAGCGCAATAATATTTAACCAACACCGACGGGTGACGAAGACATGGATCTTGGATCCTGCGGGTAAGGACACCCCTTCTCAGGCCCAAGGTCAAGGCCCAAGAAGAGGCGCCCTTGGAAGACTCCAGAAGGCCCACCTGAAGCCCACCCGCACTAAACTTGCGGGTTAAGTTAGGAAGTTTGTAACCGACCTAGCTAGGGTTTGAATCCTCTCGGGTAGAACTCGAGACCTGGCCATCTATATAAGGCCAGGAGAGCCCCCAAGGAGAGGACCAAGCAATTACCGCACGACCCAAAAGCCTTGAACTCGAGACCTTCTCTCGATTCGAGCACACCTTGTAACCGATCTATTCATCAATACAGATCGACATGAGGCAGGAGTAAGGGTTTTACCTCTACGAGGGCCCCGAACCTGGGTAAATCTCGCCCCCTGTCTAGCCGACGATTCCACCAGCGCTCATGGGTTCTCCTAATCGAAACCCGATATGTTCACCGAAGGGATTTGTTGAGTTAGGGATTCGACAATTGGCGCCGTCTGTGGGAAACGCGGGCGCTGGATCACCGGCATCTTCGGCTTCATCGACGTCCAACTCCCGTTGGAAACCAACGACTACGGCTCCGAGCAATCCTATACGGATCGGATCTGTCGTGGTCACGCCTCACTCGCCGGAATCACGCCCGGCGTTCGAGGAACTGGAGAAGAGCGTCACCCTGACGTTCGGAAGCTTCAACTTCATGGCAAACAGAGACGGGATCCTCCACTTCTCGGATGAATCTGAAACCGAATCTGGAGCCGTCAACTTGCGCGTTCCTACGGGGAAAAGCGACGAGTCCATCCGCTATAACGCAGTCGACTATCACACCCTCTCGACAGAGGAACCCTCTCGGGTACGGGAAGCTTTCCGATCTGCGCCTAGGACGCACGGGCCGCAACTGGCCCAAGTCTGCATGGCAGGGTCGGAACAGCCCTCGGAGACTGAATTCAGCGCAACCGAGCGCAATATAATCGGCGTTTCGCGGGAAGCCTGGAACAAAGCCAAGGAATCCATGCGAAAGAGCCAGCCACGTGGGGCGGGAGCCACGCAGGAAGACCTAACCGCCTACCACTATCACCTAGTGAGAGCGGCCTCAAACATCAAAGATGCCCGAGCAGATCTAGCCCGTCGCAGGAGAGCGGCGGACGAATCAAGATTACGTCGAGCCGAGCCATCCATGCACCTTCGGTCGGTACCCGACCTGGGAGGAAGGAACCCGCAGCATCGACGAGGGATCACGAATCTATTGCTGGGACCAACAGGTCTACCACGTCTTCTTTCATGAGGGTCGACGACGATGGCAACGTCTACCCGCAAACCCCAGCCGCCGCGATCCTAGCCGCAGCAACTTACATGCAGATGAACCAGCCGACGGATAGCGACCCTCGGGTGGAACAATACAAGCATATTCGCAAAGGTCTAGGGTTGGCGGCCGCGAGGCTCGCCTCTCACGATCGCAAAGAACAACTGGAGAAGGAGCGACTGGAGAGAGACAAGGACAAAGAAACGCCCCGCAGGCACAGAAGCTCCTCCCCAAAAAGACAAGTCGCCACGTCGTGGTTGAGGAAAAGAAGCCCACCGCCGTGGTGACAGTCGAAGCAGCAGCGACGACAGTCCGAGAGAAAAAAGCTCGCGACACCACAGCAGCCGCTCACGAAAGCGAAGCAAGGAACCAAGGAAGGACGCTGATCGCGATCAGCCCGGACGCGACGCGCGATCGGACATCGCGCAAAACAAGGTGGATAGGGCAAAGGCGTCAAGATATCGCGACCGATCATCATCTGGCTCTTCGGATGACGAAACCTGCGGTGCACTCTGTTTCGTCAGTATCCGCGAGGCGCCCCTACCCAAGCGATTCAAGCTCAGCACAGAAGTAACGAAGTACGATGGCTCACTCGAACCTTCTCAATGGTTAAGCGACTACCTCACGGCAGTAAAATGCCAACGTGGGAACAAGAACACGGCTATGCAATACCTCAATTTGCACCTAGCCGGAGCGGCCCGCAGCTGGCTGGAAAGGAGACCGCGATCTTGCTACGCATCGTGGGACGACTTACACCGTGATTTCTGCAAAAACTTCCAGTCGACCTACAAGAGGCCGGCTACAATCGAAGAACTACGAGCCTGCAAACAGAAAAGCGGCGAGTCCACCCGAGAATACATCCAGCGGTGGAACACGCTCAGGAACACCGCAGGGACCATCTCTGAAGAAGTGGCGATTGAGGCCTTCGCTAAAGGCGCGAGAAGAACTGCTTTTCGGGAAGAACTAGGTAGAGCAGCGCCCAAAACCATCGGGGAGCTCATGGTCATAGCCGAAAAATGGGCCAATGGAGAAGACGCAGTACGCAACGAAAGAGGATCATCACCTGCACACGAGGACGACCGCCATGGACGAAAGAAGAGAAGAAAATATTACGACCACGAGGATAGAGAGGAGCTAGTGGCGGCAGAGTTCACGCGAAGTCGCGACCCTGGTCGTCGCGGAAGTCGCGAGTGGAAACCAAAAGCAGAAGAAAATCCCCCGAGGAAGACCTTGATGCGTACTGCTCGCTACATCTGTTCACAGACAAGCGCACGGGCAAGACTAAGGCAACGCACCTTCTCAGGATTGCCGAAAGTTCCTCGACATCTCGGACGCACTCGCGAGGAAAAGATTTGCATCCACTCAAAACTATCCGCCACTGCCAGGAGGAGGACAACAATTCCAGCCGCCACCACCTCCACCTCCACCGACCAATCCAAACATGGCGCTAGCCGCATTGCCAGCGCCACTACCACAAAACGCGGGAGCCAATACATACCCGACTCCGCAAGGACAACTCCTCGGGATGATACAGAAGGTATGCCCCTCTCGTGGAGCTCAAAAAACTAACTCGAGACAAATATGCATGGCAGTGCAGACGCCACCAACGAAGCCCGAGTACCTGAAGATGGCCGATCAGCCAATCACGTTCTCGAAGGAAGACCACCCGCCACGAGTCTATCGGCCGGGACACGCCGCCCTCGTCATCCAAGCTCAAATTGGCAATTATGATCTGGCCCGCGTATTCATGGACGGTGGTAGTGGCATCAACATCATCTATGCGGATACACTCCGTCGAATGAACAAGAATCTGGACGGCCTAACGGAATAAGAAACATCCTTCCACGGGATAGTTCCAGGCAAGGCAATCCGCCCACTCGGAACAATCAACCTAGAAGTTGTACTGGGCTCCCCACGCAACTACAGAAGAGAATTCCTGGACTTCGAAGTCGTCGACTGGCCCTCACAATACCACGCCATCCTCGGTCGAACAGCGTTCGCCAGATTCATGGCCGTACCACACTACGCGTACTTAAAGCTCAAGCTACCCGGCGAATACGGCGTAATCACCATCGACGGAGACTTCCAGAAATCAGACAAGTGCGACATCGAATTTAACAAGATCGCAAAATATTTCGGGATGCAGGAAGAACTTCAAGAGCTGGCAAAAACCACGGACCACTCCGTTATGCCCCTCACGAAGAAAAACGCGCCTGAACTGGAATTCAGCGCCAACAGCGACACTCGCAAGCACCAAGTACACCCGACAGATTCCGCGAAGACGGCGATGGTTTCAACAACCCTCTCGCCAGCATAGGAAGGCGCGCTCGTCAAACTCCTCCGTGAGTACTGGGAGATTTCGCCTGGCAGCCCTCAGATATGCCAGGAATACCCAGGGAGTTTGCCGAGCACTCACTCGAAGTCCTTCCTGACGCCAAACCCATCAAACAGACGACTTGACGATTTTCAGAACCTAAGCAGAAAGCGCTTGGAGAAGAAGTAAACAGATTGCTAGCCGCAAACTTCATCAGGGAGATCAAGATATCCACCTGGTTAGCAAACCCGGTGTTGGTCCCCAAGAAAAACACGGATATCCTTTGGGTGTGCATCGACTACACGTCGCTGAATAAACACTGCCCCAAGGACAACTTTCCTCTACCACGAATCGACCAGATCGTGGACTCTACGGCAGGTTGCCAACGCCTCTCCTTCCTAGACGCCTATTCAGGATATAATCAGATCCGAATGAAAAAGGAAGACGAGGAAAAGACGGCATTCATCACACCCCACGGTGTATACTGCTACACGACAATGCCCTTCGGGCTGAAGAACGCAGGCGCAACATATCAGCGTTGCATGCAAAGATGCCACGCCAATCTCATTGGCAAGAACGTACAGGTGTACGTCGACGACATCGTCATCAAAACTCGAGTGGAGGACACACTTCTCGAGGACATCAGAGAAACATTCGACGCCCTTAACGCATATCGGATCAAGCTCAATCCGACCAAATGCGTTTTCGGTGTCCCCGCAGGCAAACTCCTCGGGTACCTGGTATCCGCCAGAGGCATTGAAGCCAACCCGGAGAAAATACAAGCCATATTGACTATGAAGGAGCCAACCAATCTACGCGGAGTACAGCAGCTCGCAGGACGACTAGCAGCCCTGAGCAGGTTCATCGCACGATTGGGAGAGCAAGCGTTACCCTTCTACAAATTACTGAAGAAGATGGACAAATTCGAGTGGACACCCGAAGCTAAACAAGCGTTCGCAGATTTGAAGCGATCCTTGCAAAGCAGGCGCATCCTTGCAACACCGCAAGAAAGGGAACCACTCTTCCTGTACTTAGCCGCTACAAATCAGGTCATCAGCACAGCGATCGTAGTCAAACGACCTGAAGACGGCAAAGCATACGGAGTTCAAAGACCAATATACTACATCAGCGAAGTACTTTCGCCATGCAAACAACGCTGACCTCATTACCAGAAGCTCGCATACGGGGTTGTTCTCACAGCTCGAAAGCTCAAACATTATTTCCAGGAACACGCCATCACAGTGGTTAATGATGCGTCACTCGGGACAATCATGAACAACCCTATGGCATCCGGAAGAATAGCAAAGTGGAGCATCGAGTTGGGCGCCTGGGACATCACCTATGCTGGACGCAACGCAGTCAAATCCCAAGTTCTCGTGGAATTCATCAGCGAATGGACAGAGCTACGAACACCCGGGCCACCCGAGTATACGAGCAATTGGATAATGTACTTCGACGGATCCAAGAGAAACGAAGGAGCAGGAGCAGGAATCGTCCTTATCTCACCTCGTGGAGACAAACTGCAATACGTCCTGCGACTGGATTTTCCACCTGATGACACAGCATCGAACAATGACGCAGAATATGAAGCCCTGTTGCACGGGATGAAGATGACAATCGCCTGTGGAGCTACCTGATTAATGATCTACGGCAATTCCAACCTCATAGTGCAGCAAACGATGAAAGAGTGTGACGCCATTGCTGAAAACATGGTTGCATATCGTGACATGTATAACCTACTCGAAGGAAGCTTTAAAGGGTGAGAGCTAAGGCACATTGCAAGATCTAGCAACGAAGAGGCAGACAGACTGGCCAACATGGGTTCCACGAATACACCCATACCGCCAGGGATATATTTCGAGCGGATGATTAAGAGATCGGTCAAAGTTAAGAAAGCCGCAGAAACACCCGCAGCGCCAGAAACAGAGGTCAGCCCGCAAATCGCGTTTCTCGAGCTTACTCATAACATATCACGGCAGGTTTTTCTGGTCGAGCCAGTCTGGACGCAGAAATATCTCGACTACCTGCTCAACAAACAGCTCCCGACCGATCCACGTGAGGCTCGACAGCTAATCAGGCGTAGCAAATCCTTTCGGGTGGTTAACGGAGAATTATACAAACAAAGCATCTCGGGAATACTTCAGCGCTGCATCGCACCCGAAGACGGCAAGGAATTACTCCGGGACATACACCAGGGTGATTGCGGACATCATGCTAGCTGGAAAGCAATACTGGGAAAAGCCTTTCGAGCAGGATTCTACTGGCTAACAACAGCCACCGATGCAAAAAGCCTGGTCGATAGATGCGACGCCTGCCAGCGATTCGCACCAAAGCCACACGCACCAGCCACAGAGTTGCACATGATACCCATCGCCTGGCCCTTTGCACAATGGGGGCTAGACATGGTTGGACCATTACGCAGATCCACACCCGGTGGATATACACACTTGCTGGTCGCAGTCGACAAATTCACCAAGTGGATAGAGGCAAGACCAGTAACTTCGGCTAGCGCCCAATGCGCCGTGGAGTTCCTCGATTCCATCATATGCAGATTTGGTGTGCCACACGACATCATTACAGATAACGGCACAAATTTCACAGCAAAGGAAACACAACAGTTCTGCGAGGAAAAAGGCATCAATTTCAAATTTGCTTCAGTTGCCCACCCGCAAACGAACGGACAAGTCGAAAGATCCAACGGCTTAGTTTCGGCTGGAATCAAGAAACGCCTACTCGACCGTCTACACCCCGCAGCAGGACATTGGGCGGATGAGCTACCCACCGTACTATGGAGCCTCCGGACAACCCCAAATAGGTCTACAAAATACACGCCATTTTTCATGGTATACGGGGCGGAAGCAGTCCTTCCCGAGGAAGTTCGATTCAGCGCCCCACGAGTTGTGGCCTACAGCGAAGAAACCTCCAACAAAGCACTTGCAGAAGATATGGATGCACTCGACGAAATGCGGGACATCGCACTCGCGAGATCCGCAGTTTATCAACAATCACTACGCAACTATCACAGTCGCCGCATACGCCACAGGTCATTCGTGGTAGGTGACTTAGTGTTGCGACTCAAGCAGAAGGAAGGACACAAGCTCGAACAGCCTTGGGAAGGACCCTTCATCGTACACGAAGTTATCCCAGGAGGAGCCTACAGGCTGAAGAATCCAGAGACTGGAGAATCTATTCCAATCCATGGAATATCGCACAACTCCGCAAATTCTACCCCTAGGTTTACTTGTTTTACAACAATAAGGCTATACTAGCCAATCTTGTAGCTCGAATACATGACTTCTCAGTCATTGCAATAAAAAGACATGGTTTCCTCATCATATTTACCCAAAGCTTCTAGTTCACTACATGCTAAAAGTTACAGGTACACACCCCATAAAACACGCGGGGGCTACACCTAAAACTTAGCATCTCAGAGAAAAATCATCAAACACAAGGTTACACACCTTACAACAGTTTTTACAAACTATAAACAGTTTACAGGATATTTACATCCGACAATCAGTCAAAACGCTGAGCGTTCTCAGTCGCTAAGACCCTATCTACCTCTTCAGAGGTCATTCGGATAATCTTCTCGGCTGCAGGACGTACAGCATCATAGTACGGCGCGATGTCCTCGATTGCAATCTGGGCGCCGAGCTACGGAGTTCAAGTTTATCTCAGGATGCCATATTCGGACAAAAGAGAGAGCCACAACCGCGCCGCACGTCATTTGGTTGCGTACGCACGCGCGAATATCTCCTTCCCGTCCAAACAACCTGAGCAGATAGCTCCAGTCTTCGGGACCCCTTTCGAGTGGATAAAAAGCAGCATTCATCGCAACCAAGACCTCGTGAAAACAACTCACGAGAATTCTCGCCTGGAGGACTCGAAATTTCAAGGTGGCCATCACAAAACCTCGACTGCGATCAGACCAGAAATTATTCGCATGAGGTTTTGAGCTGTTAGCTTCTTGATGAATGTGGTTCCACCCACTGCTTTTCCTCCCTGTCATCCGGTCTCACAACTGAAGAGCAGACGCACTTAGTCAGCTAAGGAATACAGGGAAGAAAAAAGCACGGGGGCTGCACTACTTACATAGTAACTCCCTTGCAATTGAAGACAGTTCATCCATCAGAAATTGTTCGCGCTCAGCCGCCAATTTCTGTTTGGATTTCGCCACATCAGCCACCCCGCGCAGAGCTTTCAGCCTACGCTCACCCTCCTGAACCTTATCACGGAGGCCAGCAAAAGTGCCCACGGCGGCCACAAGTGGATTTACTGGATTAGGAATATTGGGTTCATTGATCCAAATATTGTTTATTACAAGACTCTTCAGGAATATCCCAAGGATACAGAAAATAATATTCTGAGCGCAATAATATTTAACCAACACCGACGGGAAATACTAGTTCCTTACAAGTTCAAGTAAGTGTGTTACTCTGTTGTGAACATTCTGTTTCCTTACTCGATGTTCACTGTATAATTGATGAGTTCTGCGTGCGCAGCTTCCACTATATTCTGCTAATCTTCCAAATTGACAAAGGAAAAGTAATTGTAATGGACCCAAAACGTAAACCCCTCTCAATGTGGGCTGACATGCAGGAAATGATCCAGCGGTAATTTCAATCTTTATTAATATTCAGTATTTATATATGGCAATATATCGACTACTTTGTTTCATTTTCGGACATCAAGTAATTACTAACTCTTTTTATTCTTTTTCTTTCTCGGGTAGGGTTTGGAAGAGGTTCATAAAAAAGTCTCCCGGTGAATGGGAAAAAAAGCTTACATTTGATGTTGTGCAAGTAAGTACTATCTAGATCCGCGCCCATCTCCTTGATTCTAGTGTCGATACCATTATCATGCCTGGTTGATTATTATTTTGATTGAAACAATCTTCTCGTAAAGTGCTTGCAACAAGGAGACCGGAATAACTTGTGTGGATACTACGTTTGCGAGTTCATTCGTCAGACGACATCTCCCAAGGGCAGAAATTTAAAGCAACTTCATGTACGTTAGTCGTCAATTCTTCTTATTACTATCTATTTTAGTTACTATCTATATTGACCACTCTTCTTATATTAGATCGAACGGCTTCGGGACGGTCTTCTACCAAGGGACCGCATACGAGCAATTCAGGAGGAAATTGCGGGCTTCTTAGATGCAGAGGTCATAAACGTAAATGGAGAGTACCATGCGTCCGGTTGGAACTTAGTTTGATTTTGTATTACACTCCATCGGTCATGTAATATGCTCGATATACTTTGCTTCCGTAATATAAGTGTTTCTTATTCTGCTTTATATATTTATTCACTCGTGCGATCCGGGAGCTCTGTTGAGGTCCACCGAGACTCCTCTCTTCTCGAGTAGTTCGCCAGTGCTATTATTTGCAGATAAAAAAAAAGACGGGCAACACCGTTGACTGATCGTTTTGGAAGCGGCCGACTGGGGTGGCGTCGCCGAACGCCTTCCGGAGCGCGTCCGCCTTGTTCTCGCCGATGAGCACGCCGGGGGAGCGGACGAGCCCGGTGGCCTTGCCGCCCCAGACCACGAGCTCCGTGCCAAGCACGGCGTCGGCGCTGATGTACTCCTTGAGGAAGGCCTCCACCATGATACTCGGGTTCGCCGGTGAGCACGAACTGGCGGCCGCACGAGAAGAAGACGTGCCACGACTCCGGGTGGAGGTCTGAGCAGTAGAACTTGGGCAGCACCGCGCGCGCCACCCCCTCGACGTCGGCGACGTTGACGCCGGCCACGGACGCGAAGATGAGCACCTGGATGCCAGCCGACTCGGACACGAAGTAGTAGAGGAGCCCCGCGAGCGGCCCCAGCAGGATGAGCAGCAGGTGCCGAAGCAAGCCCCCTGTCTCGAACGCCATGTGCGCGAAGTAGGGAAACGAGCTACGGCCACATAGGAGCGTGCCGTCCAGGTCGGCCACCATGGTGTCGCCGCTCCGGTCCACCGAGGAGCACTTGTCCAGGAACGGCAACGCGGCCATCGTCGTGGTGTCTGCCATGAACCCAAACCCGTGGCTAAGCTAAGCTAAAGCGCACAAGCTAGCCTCCTGGCTGATGCCAAGGTAATTAAGCTAGCCTCACCGGCCGACTCGCGGAAGATTGATGCCGGACGTGAAGCGCACAAGCTAGCCTCTCTGGCTGATGCCAAGGTAATTAAGCTAGCCTCACCGGCCGACTCGCGGAAGATTGATGCCGAACGTGGATGCTCGCGGAAGATTGATACTCGGGGCAGATCGATTGGGGGCGTGGGGGCGCAGATGTGCTGTGTGTGGTGGAGAAGAAGATAAGAGTGGGGAATTGATAGGTGGGGAATTGAGTGTGTGCGCTGTGTGCTGCGCAGTGTCGTACGTGTGTGCCAGCCCGAGTGTGTGTGCTGCGGAGTGTCGAATGTACCGCTGGCGAATGCCTTTTTCGGTCGTCACTGCTACAACTATACCACTGGCCAACAACTAAATGTATTCGCCAGCGCTAAGTATTCGTGGTCATCATAGCACATAGCTGCATCCGGGCATAATTACCCCTGGCCAAAAAAAAATGTCGTTCGCCAGCGGTACTCATCTTACCGCTGGCGAACAAAAAACATGTTGCCCAGCAGTAATTACCACCGACGAACACATATAGTTGTTTGCCAGCGGTAGAGTGGGGCTAAAGCCTTTTCCTACTAGTGCGAGGTCCGGGGAGGGCCCGCCAGGAGGTCTGGGGGGCCAAAAAAACGAAAATTGTAAATTTCTGCCGCGGCAGAGAAAAGGGCAAAAGCCCTGCCGCGGCTGAAGGGGCATGCATCCCGGGTCGTATTGAGAACCGGGACTAATAGCCCTGGCCAGGATCCATCGCACGGGCCACGTGGTCAGCCCCATTTGTCCCGGGTCCTGGCACAACCGTGACCAAAGGGGGAGGGTATTTGTCCCGGATGCCCCGTCCCGGTTGCACAACCGGACAAATGGGCCCTACGAACCGGGACTAATGCCCCTGTTTCCACTAGTGACCATAGAGCTCCCTGCCACTTACCCGGGGCACGTCGATGGCGATCCACCTTGGCACGCGGACGTTCTCTGCCGGGAGACATGTGCGTCTCCAGATTCGCCTCACCGCTGTGCTCCACCACGGAATCCTAGGTGCACGCGGCTCGGCCACCACGGCCTCCGCTCCAACGGCTCGCCACTGCGTGCTCCTCCAGGGAGGCCCTTCTGCTCCCCTCTGGCACGCGTGACTGGACCCCTCCAGTCTTTGCTACAGCGCCGGCTCGTGCCTGGTGACGGCAGCTCAGGTCTGCCGACTTGTCGCCGGTATATAGATTGGCGAAACCTCGGCCTGGCTTCCGGACTGAGGTGTTGTTCCCGAGTTTGCTGCGTCTCGACGAGAAATGCGTGCTCAAGCCATGTGTGTCCACCTACCAGTCTCTGGATCCAGCGCTCACGCTTCCTTTGTGCTTTTTAATCTGAAAGACAGTAGTGTATGTGCAGGATGGTACAGGTTGTGAGCTTCTCTAGGCGCTTCTGAATAGCTGAACATTGAACAAATATCACGTACTACTGTAAACATGGAGCTAGAATGCTATTCCTTGGTTTCCTACACAATCAAAGATATGTTAAATATTTGTTGCCTGTAGCATATATCAAATATATATTAAACTCAATGCCTCTAGAGTAATACAATTCCTCTTGACTTCCATGGATAACATGGTGTATTTTTCATGGCATAGCGTTGGGAGTAGGCATGAGATAGAGAGAATTACTTATTTGGCCCTTATTTAAAATCTTGTTCCCTATTTGGTCCTAAAAATAATTCTTCTCTATTTGACACCTGCTGCGTTGCAGCTGCACCGGGACAAGAACAAGAACCCCAAGGCAGAGCTTGCCTTCAAGCTCGTCTCGGAGGTGATTTACTCTCTCCTCCGCGTGCGCATTGGGTAGCGTAGTGCCCCTCCCAAGGCAGAGTTTGTTGCTTCCTTCCTGTTACTCCTGCCAGTTTATTATACTCGAATGATGATGATTCAGTAGGTTGTTGCATGCAGGCCGCGATCGATCCGAAACCCATGGTAGATTGGCCCTTTGTTTACTTGGTTGTAAAATCTCGTACAGTACTTGCTTTTCAAATTCAGTTTCAGTTTACTCTGTTACTTGGTTGTTCAGGTTTTTGACCAGCACGTAACTACGATTGAATGTGCAAATTCGTTTCAGTTAACTCTGTTTTACTTTGCACTTCACGGTGTTTTCGTGTACAGTAATGCATTGACGTGGCGTCGTGTTGCGTTGTAGGCGCACCGGAGAGCGTTCGACGCCGACCGCGCCACGATCTTCTGCGCCTCCTACCACGCCCGCTTCGCCAGGAACCGCGCAAGCATAGACAAGAAGTTCAAGCAGGCGGTGTTGTACTTGTGTCGAATATAGTGTACGTGTTAGATTACGTTCGGACTTGGAGATGTAATAGGCGTGGATAGGTTACGAGTAGTGTTAGGGTCAAACTCTTGTAGACTAGGTCTCTCATATAATGAGTGGGCACCACATGTGTAACCTATGACGACTTGATAGCAGCAGACGCGCAAAGGAAGCCGGCGGCTTGTGTCGGCGACCAAGTCGGCCACTGCAGCGGTATCAATGGTGAAGTGCGCCCATAGTCATGCCCCGTAGATGTAGGCGAGTTCGCCGAACTGCGTTAACAAATCTCGGTGTTATTATCGTGCTACGATTGCTTGGTCCTTGGTAGATCTACATTGCGCCTACGATTTGTAACAAGTGGTATCAGAGCAAGGTTCGGAGGCGATGGTTTGTTGATCTAGAGGAGTTTTAGAAATTGATCGTCGTTGTGGAGCAACGAGTTGTTGTTCCTGCGTGTTTCCGTAAAATCGACAGAGATCGGAATTTCTCGGCAAGATAGAAAAGCAATCGAAAACCACGCGCAGTACTGGATCGAATCAACAGATCAGATGGAGAGAGATCGCAATAGGTCGGGCGGCAGCATAAATCGGCAGCGTTCGTCCGCGTACAGCAGTAGATCGAAATCGAATCGATGGAGCTTGAGGAGGTAGCCGAGAGCGCACGTATCCGGACCAGGGTGCGAGTTGCAATGGAAGCCACAGGGCATGGCACTGCCGATCCGTTGGATCAGTGAATTTGTGAGCATTGCAAGATGGCATGGGCCTCTCATATAATGAGGGGGCACCACACGTGTAACCTATGATGACTTGATAGAAGCAGTCGCGCAAGGGAAGCCGGCGGCTTGTGGCCGGGACCAAGGCGATCGGTGCAGTGGTATCAATGGGAGGTGCGCCCATAGTCATGCCCGGTAGATGTAGGCGAGTTCGCCGAACTGCGTTAACAAATATCGGTGTCGTCATCGTGCTACGATTGTTTGGTCCTCGGTAGATCTACAATGTTCCTACGATTTGTAGCATGCGGCACGCTCTGCGCAGGAGCAGCTGCTGCACGCCCACGCCTCCGTAACTAAGCCCCGAGCCGGCGGAGGCGTGGGCAGAAGGCCACCTGTGCCCGCGCCGCCAGAGGCGCACCGGGACGAGTGCCGGATTATCGACCACTACCTATGCACCGGTGCCGGTCCTTCCCGCTTTTCGACCCCTCCGACCAGCAGCGCTTCCCTGACTGCCCGCACGCCCGGACGCCGCCTCCACTGTCCCCATTCACAGGGTGCCAGCCGTTCGAGGACAAGCTTCAGAACCAGGGTTGGTGTGAGACGAAGCTGGGAAAAAAGCTCAGTGGGTTCATCTACATATTATCACTCTTGCACTGGTGTCATCTTGTAGAAATACCCAACAGTTATACTAACTAATGAAGGGTTTTAAGACATTCACTAGGGTCAGCTGACACTAGTACCACTATGGCGGCTCCGTCGTGGTGCAGAGGCGGCGAGTCGCCTGTGTCTAGGGATGCAATGTGGGATCCCACTTATCCCACTTATTGTCCCACTTATACCTCATTGTATGTGTATAGTTCATTTTTTGTCAAAGTTTTTGAAATAACCATTCACAAAAAAGATATATGTGGGATATAAGTGGGATAAGTGGGATCCCACTTTGCATCCCTACCTGTGTCCCAGTCCAGGATGAAGCGTCCTTGGTGACGTGCTCACGTGCAGGATAACATTACCGATCTAGCTTTTTTTCTTCATTCATCAATTGGCGAAGCCTCGGCCTGGCTTCCGGACTGAGGTGTTTGGTTGCTCGTGAGTTTGCTGCGTCTCAACGAGAAATGCGTGCTCAAGCCATGTGTGTCCACCTACCGGTCTCTGGATCCATAGATCCATGAGAGCACGGATGGTACAGATTGTGATAATCCTTCCTTTGTGTTTTTTTATTTGAAAGACAGTAGTGTAGGTGCAGGATGGTACAGATTGTGAGCTTCTCTAGGTGCTTCTCAATAGATGAACATTGAACGAAATTGCTAATTGTAAAGAACGGGCTGCAGATTGCTTGCCTCGTCCGTGTTATATTCACGTATATATATAGTGTACAAGGTACATCAATCAGATTACAATCAGGTCACCAGCAGCTACCATGTATGTAATATTTCCTGCCATCAATACGAGATCTCATTAAGGGTGGCTTGGCGTGGACGCCAAGATGAGCAACAGGCATAGCTGATGCGGAATAATCTGGACGCCCGGATACGGCCGTCCGCTCATACTCCAACACGCCCCTGCAGTCTGAACCCGGGAGAGCAGCGAGGTGAAGACTGGCTCGAAAATCCTGAAACAATGTTGTCGGTAGTCCTTTGGTAAAAATATCCGCAAACTGAGAGGACGAGGGGACGTGAAGAACACGAACGGCACCAAGAGCAACTTTCTCACGAACAAAGTGAATGTCCAACTCAATATGCTTTGTGCGACGATGTTGAACTGGGTTGGCAGAAAGGTAAACCGCACTGACGTTGTCGCGATAGACAATGGTAGCACTATCAATAGGTCGATGAAGTTCTTGAAGTAATTGGCGGACCCAACAAGATTCAGCCACTGCCGTTGCAACAGCTCTGTACTCTGCCTCCGCACTTGATCGTGACACCGTCGTCTGGCGACGTGACGACCAAGAAATAAGGTTATCCCCGAGAAACATGCAAAACCCCGACGTTGAACGCCTGGTGTCCGGGCATCCTGCCCAATCGGCATCCGAGTAGGCTATAAGAATGAGATGTAGAAGAGTGTATCAGAAGACCGTGATGGAGAGTACCTTTGAGGTATCGAAGAATGCGTTTAATTAGATGAAAGTGAGGCTCTCTAGGATCATGCATATGAAGACAAACCTGTTGAACGGCATAGGATATTTCTGGACGAGTGAGAGTGGCGTACTGGAGAGCTCCCGCGAGACTACGGTAGAGAGAAGGATCAGTGACGGGAGTACCAACTGAACTAGATAATTGGCCTTGGTATCGATAGGAGTTTGGACGGGATGACAGTCGTGCATACCTGCACGAGAGAGAATGTCGAGAATGTATTGGCGTTGAGATAGATGAAGACCAGAGGCGGTGCGAGTTACGGAAATACCAAGGAAGTGATGGAGTGTGCCGAGATCTTTCATGGCGAATTCGGTGCTAAGAGACTGAATGATGGACCGTAGAAGTGTGTGAGTAGAGCGGTGAGAATAATATCGTCGACATAAAGGAGGAGATATGCTAGGTTATTTATTGCGGTTAAGAATAAATAGAGAGGCATCAGACTTGGACTCTGTAAACCCGATTTTGCGAGCAAAGGCGGCAAAACGCTGAAACCATGCACGAGGTGCCTGTTTGAGGCCATAGAGAGATTTAAGAAGACGACAGACATGTGTAGGATGTTTGGAATCAACGAAGCCGGATGGTTGTTGGCTGTAGACAACTTCATCAAGATGACCATGAAGAAAAGCATTTAGTTGATGGATTGGCCAGGAGTGGGATGTAGCTAAAGAAAGAACAACACGGATGGTAGCAGGTTTGACGACAGGACTAAAAGACTCATCAAAATCGACCCCGTGTTGCTGAGAGAACCCTCGAACGACCCAACGAGCTTTATGGCGAGAGAGAGAACCATCGGGATTGTATTTGTGACGAAAGACCCATTTTCCGCTAACGATATTAGCACCCGGTGGAGGAGGAACTAATTGCCAAGTTTGATTGAGGGTGAGAGCGTCAAATTCTTTCTGCATGGCGTGTCGCCAAGAGGGATCACGTAGAGCAGTGAGATAGTTATGTGGAATGGGAGAGGCTACGATGGCTGATAAATTAAGGCGATCAATGGGTGCTGGTAGCCGGCCCGTGACTGAGCGTGTACGATGAAGTGGCTGGGCTGGGTGTGGAGTTGAATGGGACAACGGAGGACTTAGAGAAGTAGTTTCGGCTGGAGAGGTAAGTGTACTAGTATATGGAGGACCATCGAGTACTGTAGAGGCGGGAGGAGGTGAGCATGGTGTGGCTGGGTTATTGCTTGGGGAAGTGTGGCCGGGAATTCCATGCATAACGGGTGCATGCACAGCGGGTTGTGGAGCTGCTGGTACATGTAGAGAGGAATTGTACGGAGGAGTTGGCGTTGGAGTTTGAACTGCTAGCTGAGGCATGTGTAGAGGGGCTGGTGATGAATCAAATAGCTCAGGGGATGATGATGGTGTAGGAGAAGATTCGGGTGCATATGGAAATGTAGTCTCATCAAACGTGACATGGCGCGAGATAATTATTCGCCGGGTCGTGAGATCAAGGCAACGGTACCCACGGTGACGCGTAGGGTAACCAAGAAAAACACATTTAGTTGAGCTGGCGCTAAGCTTATTCGGGGAAGTGGAAGAGGTGTTAGGGTAGCAAAGACAACCGAATACTCGAAGGTCGTTGTAAGATGGAGAACGGCCAAACAACACGGTATATGGTGTGGAAAATTTCCGTGCTGACGTAGGGCGAATGTTTATGAGATAGGTGGCGGTATGGAGGGCTTCGGCCCAAAGAGATGATGGCATGGAGGCTTGGAAGAGAAGGGTGCGAATGACATCATTGGTCGTACGAATTGCTCGCTCCGCGGTACCGTTTTGTTGGGAGGTATAAGGGCAAGAGAGGCGAAAGAGGATGCCATGGGTGGTGCAAAAGGTATTTAGGTTAGAGTTTTCAAATTCTCGGCCATTGTCACATTGGAGTGCAGAAATAGACATATCAAATTGGGTACGAGCGTAGGCAGGAAAGGCGATGAAGGTGGCGTAAACATGAGACTTTTTTCGTAAGGGAAAACTCCAAAAATAGTGTGTAAAGTCATCGACGATGATAAGATAATAAAAAAAACCAGAAGTGCTAGGAACTGGCGATGTCCACAAATCACAATGAATTATTTCAAACGGGCGAGTAGTAGAGGATTGAGAAGTATAAAATGGTAGTCTAATATGTTTGCCTAACTGACATGCATGACATAGAGGATATCCTTCTTTATTGGAAGAGATATGATTGGAGCTATGAAGACGTGACATTGTGTGGTTGCCGGGGTGTCCAAGTCGGCGATGCCAAAGTGAGGTGGAGGCGATGATGGTGTGAGCTTCGGCAAGGGATGGTTGGTGGAGAGGATAGAGCGGTCCGGAGCTATTGCATCGAAGAATCACGGTCCTGGATGGAAGAGCCTTCACAGAGAAACCGAAAGGATCAAATTCAATAGAACAATTATTATCAGTTGTAAATTGACGAACGGAGACAAGATTTTTAATAATATTGGGAACTACGAGAATATTGCGAAGATATAGAGGTTTCGATAGGGATGCAAGTGTTTGTGAATCAATATGAGTGATGGGAAGAGATGCCCCGTTGCCGACAGTGACTGTGTAAGAGGAGGAGGGTGTAAGAAATTGAAGATTACCCGGATCGGATGCCATATGGGAGGAAGTGCCTGAGTCCATGTACCATTCGTTGTTGGGGAAGTGCATGTTGTTCAGGGCGGTGATGAGTGCCAGGTCGAGCTGGTGCTGCTGGTTCTGCTGCTGAACGTTGAAGGGAGGTGGCGCCTAGGGTAGCTGTGCGTTGATGTAACCAGCAGCTGGAGCATATGCTGTGTATGCCTGTGGGACGCCTGCAGGACGAGGACCAAGGAGACCTGGCGCTGGAGGACGCCACGCACGTTGCTGCCATTGTTGAGGCTGGGACTGCGCCGGTTGATGTGCATGGCCGGCACGAGTGGGCAGTCCGGTCCACGGATTGAACATCCACTAGTGGAAACAGGGGCTTTAGTCCCGGTTCGTAGGCCCCCTTTTGTCCCGGTTGTGCAACCGGGACGGGGCATCCGGGACAAATAATCCTCCCCATTGGTCCCGGTTGTGGCAGGACCCGGGACAAATGGGGCTGACCACGTGGCCCGAGCGCTGGAACCTGGCCAGGGCTATTAGTCCCGGTTCTGAATACGACCCGGGATGCATGCCCTTCTGCCGCGGCAGGGCTTTTGCCCTTTTCTCTGCCGCGGCAGGGCTTTACAATTTCCCTTTTTTTGGTCCCCGAGACCTCCTGGCGGCCCCTCCCCGGACCTCGAGAAGAGTACCCTCCACCGAGCCCCCGGATCGCACGAGTGAATAAGTATATAAAGCAGAATAAGAAACACTTATATTACAGAAGCAAAGTATATCGATCATATTACATGACCGATGGAGTGTATTACAAAATCAAACTTAGTTCCAACCGGAGGCATGGTACTCTCCATCTACGTTTATGACCTCTGCATCTAAGAAGCCCGCAATTTCCTCCTGAATTGCTCGTATGCGGTCCCTAGGTAGAAGACCGTCCCGAAGCCGTTCGATCTAATATAAAGAAGAGTGGTCACTAAAATATATGAAGCTAAGTAACTAAAATAGATAGTAATAAGAAGAATTGACGATTAACGTACATGAAGTTGTTTTAAATTTCTGCCCTTGGGAGATGTGGTCTGACGAATGAACTCGCAAACGTAGTATCCACACAAGTTATTCCCGTCTCCTTGTTGCAGGCACTATACGAGAAGATTGTTTCAATCAAACTAATAATCAACCAGGCATGATAATGGAGATGGGCACGGATCTAGATAGTTACTTGCACAACATCAAATGTAAGTTGTTTTTCCCATTCACCGGGAGACTTCCTTATGAACCTCTTCCAAACCCTACCCGAGAAAGAAAAAGAATAAAAAGAGTTAGTAATTACTTGATATCCGAAAATGAAACAAAGTAGTCGATATATTGCAATATATAAATACTGAAATTAATAAAGATTGAAATTACCGCTGGATCATTTCCTGCATGTCAGCCCACATTGAGAGGGGTTTACGTTTTGAGTCCATTACAATTACTTTTCCTTTGTCAATTTGGAAGATTAGCAGAATATAGTGGAAGCTGCGCACGCAGAACTCATCAATTATACAATGAACATCGAGTAAGGAAAACAGAATGTTTACAACAGAGTAACATACTTACTTGAAGTTGTAAGGAAATAGTATTTCCCGTCGGTGTTGGTTAAATATTATTGCCCTCAGAATATTATTTTCTGTATCCTTGGGAGATTGCCGAAGAATCTTTTCATAAATAATATTTGGATCAATGAACCCAATATCATAGATTCCATCTCTTTTGCATTCGAGAATCTTCATTCTGCAATTATAATATATGAGTGTACTATATATATATATATATGAATATATATGCAATTGAATGAGTTGAGCTAGAGAAATAAGTGCTTACAGACAATAGGCACTAAGGATAGATTTGTCGAGGGCCTGCTGCTGGTATAACTGAAACAATTCCTCAAATTGAATCATAACCATTCCATTTCCAGTTCCATAGTGCTCGTCCTTAACGCTGAGACATAACCAGTCCTCAGATTCATTAGCGGCTTGCATATACCAATTATGCACTCTTCGCATTTTCGTTGGTAGATTTTTTATCTCCTCGGGTTTGACAAGAGGCTGCCCGGACTCGTATTTGTACGCACATTCAGCTGCGGGGAAGTAGTTCACTGTTTGCATATACTCAGCAATGGACAAACCCGCATCAGCTGCCTTGTCTGCGTACAGTGTTATAAACTCCGGATCAATATCCTCATCAGCAATATTAGTGCTCGGCGCCACCTGGGTATTGGAAATCACTTTGAGCGGGGACGTGGATTGTTTTTTCTGCTCTCCGAGTTGAGCAACTGATTTCCCCTTTTTCCCGCTTGCGCTACTACTCTTCGTTGACCGCACCATTTCCTGGTGTGACTTCAGAATAGAGCGGTCATAGTCAGATGACAGACTCGGCTCGGGTTGATGAAGAGTCTTCACCATTTTCCAAGCTCGTTCTATCTCTTCTTCGGTCTCAGGGAAATCTGGCTTTTGCTTCTCCTTCCGCTTTGATTTCCACGCATCGTATTCGTCCTTTGCGATTTTCTGGGTTTCCTCGGGAGTATAGTCGTAAGGTAACTTGGGTACCTCTTTTGGTACCTTCGGGAGGGGTGACCGTTGACGTTTCGGTGATTTTTTACGTTTCGGCAGAAACTTAGTGGGCGGAGAGGGCTGACGCGGCGGCGTAGGCGACCGCGCTGGAGACGTGCACGGCGTAGGCGACCGCGCCGGAGACGGCATGCGTTGCGAAGACGACCGCGCTGGAGACTTTTGCGCTGGAGAAATGCGAGAATTCGATGGCTTTGCCGTCTGATTTGTGAGCACAATGCATTCCTTTAGCCACAGAACGGTCGAGTTCTTGGCTTCTCCGAGTTCAGTCAACTCTTCGTCTTCACCTTCAGGAAAATCAAGCTTTACCAAATTTGCTGGTAACCTTTGGTCCCGTCTTTGCTTCTTCAACACATTCATACAGCAGCAATATCTGTTTTCTTCGTTTTAGTGTTGCTTTGCTCTCCTCTAACACGGGCATTAGTCTGGTGAGTTACTAAAAAATCTTCTTTTTTGGGGTTTCCTCAAGTTTGTCCGAGTATTTTCACTGCCTCATTCTCTTTTGTTTTTCACCTGTTCCTGCGTGCTACAGGTCATACCAGAGTGGTTTCTGAACTATTTTGGAGGAAAGATACCAGGAACTGTCAAATTACAAGCCCCTAATGGTATTGCATTTGATGTTGGAGTTATGGAGAACATGAACAGAACAATTCTCAAGTATGGGTGGGCGGAACCCATACTTGAGGATTATTCTGTTCATGTTCTCCATAACTCTCCAACATCAAATGCAATACCATTAGGGGCTTGTAATTTGACAGTTCCTGGTATCTTTCCTCCAAAATAGTTCAGAAACCACTCTGGTATGACCTGTATAGCAGGCAGGAACAGGCGAAAAACAAAAGAGAATGAGGCAGTGAAAATACTCGGACAAACTTGAGGAAACCCCAAAAAAGAAGATTTTTTAGTAACTCACTAGACTAATGCCCGTGTTAGAGGAGAGCAAAGCAACACTAAAACGAAGAAAACAGATATTGCTGCTGTATGAATGTGTTGAAGAAGCAAAGACGGGACCAAAGGTTACCAGCAAATTTGGTAACCTTTGGTCCTGTCTTTGCTTCTTCAACACATTCATACAACAGCAATATCTGTTTTCTTCATTTTAGTGTTGATTTGCTCTCTTCTAACAGGGGCATCAGGGATGCCTCTTCATATCTGAATTTTAATTGCTGTTGTTATTTCTAGACAAAGTAAACTCTGTCCATACTCTCAAAAGATCTTCAGCGCGCCCTAGCTCGCACGAGCTAGAGGGTTGGCCCTCTATATCCCCTCCCGAACCGCACATGTAGGGGTCGACGGGCCGCCCCCTACCCAAACTTGTAAAAAATCGTTCGGGGTGGTCCATTTACGGGGTCTGCTAGATGGCCGGGTATAGCCCAAACCCGTATATCAGCGGTTATTATACGGGTTTTGGGCCATATATATAGGGGTCTGTTAGACATGCTCTAACATTCTTAAATTTTTTATATCAATTCTAAACAAATTTAAAGTAAATAAGTCTAATCTAAAATTTCTAACATTCATAAACTCAAATTTCTAACATTTGTAAACTAATAATTCTAACAATAATAAAAAACAGTAATTAAGTAAAAAAAAGGAAGAAAAACAAAAAAGGCCCCAGATTAGGGCGAGATGGAGGCAGGCCTTTTACCTCCTCTTGGGGCAGCGGCGGGCCGGCGGCGCGGGGCAGCGGCGGCGCGGGGGGCGGTGGAGGATGGCGCGGGGCAGCGACGGGATCGAGGGGCGGCGCGGGGCAGCGACGGGATCGAGGGCGGCGCGGGGCAGCGGCGCGGGGCAGCGATGGGACCTAGAGGGGCGGCGCGCGGCCGAGCGAACGGGAGAGGGCGCTAGGGGGGGGGTGGATGCGCTCGACGGAGTCGGGAGCGGCGCCACAGAGGAGGATGCCGACGGGGCGAGGGGCGGCGCGGATGCCGACGGGGCGAGGGGCGGCGCGGGGGACGGAAAAATTGGGCAGCCTGGCGGCGTCGATTTGGTCCCTGCGCGCGGTCTGGAACTGAAAGGACCGGGGACGTGTTTATATCCTATGACCCTTTCGTCCCGGTTGGTGGTACCAACCGGGACGGAAGACCCTTCCGTCCCGGTTGGTACCACCAACCGGGACGAAAGACCCTTCGTCCCGGTTGGTGGCACCAACCGGGACGGAAGGGCCCGGCTGGTCGCCCGCGCCAGAACCAGCTGGCCGGCGCGCCAATTGTTTTAGCGCCAAATTTTGAATATCTTAAATATGTAAGTGAATAACTTTTACATACTTTCAAATTACGAAAAAATTACAACATTAAAATTGTTTGAACTTGCGTAAATAATTCAAATCCGTTTTCTGTTTTCCTAAATAATTATTCTAACTGTTCTAACTATTAACTATTTCACTATTTACACTTAATTTAAATATAAATATCTTATATTGTTTTAAAATTAGTAATAATTACATTAAAAGCAGTGTCGCCGGAATACAAATTATTTTATTAAAAAGAGAAAACAAACGAATACCGAGGGGGATGCGGTAAGCATTCTGTTCTGCACATATATTAAGATTTACCATGTACTGTCGTGTGTATTGTCGAATGAATACGGAACACTTATTTTAGCCCTGCACTTAGTTTTGCACATTCATTGAATAGGTGGTAGCTCCTCACTGAGCCAAGCATACAATGAAGCCAGCGGATGAAGCTCAGATTTGGGCAAACATACTGGTTGATCCTCTTGATTAGCCTCCATCTACTATTCCTCTTCCTAGCCAGGTAATAATAAGAAATATAAAACTATTACCATTTTTCTTCCTTGATCAACTATCTCCCTTATGCTGGTAGCCACCATGCATTTACAAACCGGTGTATTAGGATCTGTAATGCACGAAACTCCTATAAACCATCCAACCATCTGCACAATCGTCATCAGAAACATAATATCAACCGATACTTCATTTGTATTCTACAGGTCGAAAATTACCACTTCATGGAAGAGCCCAAGCCATGGCGATACTTACAGAATGTGCCTTCGGCAGGGAGGTCAATATAGGAAAGATGACAAGCACTGGACATAGGACGAAGTGATTAAGCTAGCCAAGGGTGTTGAGAAATATGGCGCTGGGCAATGGAAAAAGATCGAGCTTCATTACTTCTCACTACCTGACGGAGAACCAGTCCGATCAAACGAAAATCTGAATGTATATATAGAAGTCTACTCCAAAAAAAAAAAGTGGTTATTGGCAAATATGGAAGTTGTTTTATCTAGCAGATGAATAATAAAGTGGGTGTAGAACAAAACAAACGGTATCGCCATCACACAGCCCAACCGTGGCTACTGGGTGCATATATATGCATACCAAATGCACGGTTGGACGTATGATGCGAATCCGGATGTTTTGTATTTGAGAGATGAACTGACCGGGGTGTATGAAGCTGGGCTATATATAGGGTCCTCTGGCTCAAAAAGTGTTGAGCTAGGGTTTTGATCCAACGGTTAAGAAACACCTCATCCAACGGCTCACAGCAGCTCGAAAGAAACACACCGTAGCCCTGATCGAACGGCTCACAACAGCTCGAAAAAAACACACCCGGATCCAACGACTCACGAGCGCTTGAAAGAAACACACGATCCGTGTGATTCTATCTGATTGGTCCAAACGAAACCCTAATTCCCATTTAGTCCCGGTTGGTTTCCCCAACCGGGACTAAAGGGATGATCCGTTTCCCAATGAAACCCTAACCCATTTAGTCCCGGTTGGTGTCCCTAACCGGGACTAAAGGGATCGATGTTTTCTTCTCGCTATATATAATGCATTGCCACACCATTGGCATAAACACATACAAACTCACCACTCTCTCATGGCTTCTACCGTACCCACTCTAACATTCATCCAGGCGGAGGCACTTTCCGCCTCGAACTACCCCTGCTCGTGCGGCTACAACGTTCCCGCCGGTTGGATGCTGAGCGCCGGAGGAGTGCCGGTCCCTCCTCTTCCTCAAGGTGTGGCGCGTCGGGCGGCCATCACGAACCACTACTACCACGAGCTCACGCCGGAGCAGCGGAGGAATCCCAGTTGGCATCCCGATAACCAGCATACTTGGGATGCCTTCTTCATCAATCGGCGTGAGAGGGCGCTCGCCAGGTATGAGGAGGACGGTCTGCCTCCTGGGAACTTTCACGAGGCCGGTCGTCGGCTATGGTGGTCCGGCCGGACTCTACAGAGCGTCATGGACTACATCAGGGCCGGCGATATCCCCCGCCTGCGCTACCCTCAGGCCCAGTCCTGGAGTCGTGATCCTCCGAGGGAGTGCAGAGCACCGTCAGACGATAGTGACGACGACGGCGGCGGCGACTACGACGACTACGAGTACATGTACTATAGGCCTAGGCAGGAGTATGACTAGTAGATCGATGCACTTTTGCCATTATGTACTGCTTTGTTTATTTAGATCTATGCTCTCCGTTTACATTTAGATCCAATCTTGCCATTATGTGTACCGTGCCTTGTTTATCTATTGAAATACATGTCCCCCTCTTTTTAACGTCTATCGAAATGCCATTAGATCTGAATCCAACAAATCAGGAAAAACCACACGGAAAACAGAAAAGACGAGCTAGAGGGCCACTGTTTGCCGGAATACAACAAATTATTTTATTAAACAGCCAACAGAAAACAGACGCGCTAGCGCGCTACTCTTCGTCCTCGTCCTCGTCGGTGACCTCCTCGTCGTCGGAGGAGGTGCATGATGGTATTTCCGAGATAGGCCCCACCTCGGATCGTCGGAGGCCCAGACTTCGCCGGCGTGGTCGGCCCGACGGAGCGCTTGCAGCGCCTTCGTCCTCGCCTCCCGAGCGGCATCTAACTCGAGGTGGCGTTCGAGGTGCCGCTCCGCCCGCTCAGCCGCGCGGGTCTGCCATAGCTCCTCGTCGGCGCTCTCCTCACCCGGATTGTTCCGGTAGTACTCGCGGACCACGCGGTCGTCCCTGGCGTCGACTAGGCCCTGAAACGCGAGGTGCCTGAGGTGGCGGTGGTCGGCGGCAGTGACGATCTGCGGCGTCGGCGCCCTGGCCTCCGCTTCCCAGAGGGTGTGGCAGTCGCTAAAATTCATCAACGACCGCGGGCGGCCGAGGCGCCAGGCCGCCGCGTCCCAAGCGCGGGCGGCCTCCGAGGCCGTCGCAAAGGAGCCGAGGGGGATGCGGTCGTCCCCGAAGCGGATAGTCGCGGTGAACATTCCGTTCTGCCGCGATCGAACTCCGCGGAAACCGGTAGTGTTGTTCCTCCTCGGAGGCATGGTGGTGGCACGACGGTGCGTGGAGTGGAGGTGCGGCAGTTTATAACGCGCATTCATGGCCACGCGTTACAACTCCCGCGCCACGCGGACAGACAATACCACCCATGCGCCACGCGGACAGACAATACCACCCATGCTTAAAAAAAAAGGGACGGGGCTGTGGCCGCATTTGTAGGGGAAGGGACATTGGTCCCGGTTAGGGGTATGATCCGGGACCAATGCCCATGCGCGCGCCACGTGGCCTGTGGCTAGGGATTCGTCCCGGGTCGTGCCACGAACCGGGACCATTGGCTCCCCACGAACCGGGACAGATGCCCCCAGGTGGTTTCTGCTGCCTCGGGCACACGAACCGGGACCAATGCATGGCACTTGTCCCGGTTTTTGGTGCAACCGGGACAGATGCCCCCTGCCCCCCTGGACGAAAGGGGTTGTTTCCACTAGTGATCCATGGATCCCCACGTCCACGGCCGCGCCCTCCGCGTCCACGACCACGGCCGCCGCCACCGCCTCGGTAGCCGTTGCCGTTACCATTGAAGGAGACCGAGTTGCCGCGTCCAGGGCCCCCGGGCGGTGGTGCACGCTCACCCCCAGCGCTTGCGATGGCGCTATTGCCGCTAGACCAAAGTGCCGTAGCAGCGGCATTCTTGGCGTCCGTCTTATTCTGGGCCTCCTCCAGAACTAGGGCCGACCTGGTCTGCAAGAAGGAAGGAAACGACGCCTGAAATGGAAGGAAAGAGCGCAGGTGTGCATACTACTCATTCAGGCCGCGTAGCAGTGTGAGGACGAGGGTCTCGTCGGAGACTGTCTGTCCTACATCAGCGAGGGCGTCCCAGAGATTTTTCAGCTTGGCGCAGTACTCAGAGATGGTCATGTCGCCCTGTGGAGTGTTGCGGAACTCGGCGTCGAGGGCGATGGCACGGCTTTTCTTGTTGTCGCGGAAGAGGTTGTCGATGGCGTCCCAGACTTGCCGCGCAGTGGAGCCAGGCGCCATGATGATGCCGAAGAGCTCGAGGGAGATGGACCCATAGATCCATGAGAGCACGGTGTAGTCATCGCGCGCCCACTCGGAGGTAGGCGAGGTGTCGGAGGGAGTGGCGCCGTTGTCGGCGAGGACATGGGCCGTGAGGCCGTAGCGGCCGAGAGCCACGAGGAACAGCTCGCGCCACTTCGCGTAGTTGGAGTCCTGGAGGTCGAGAGTGATGGGGACATGCGTCTTGATGGAGACGACGTAGTTGCATGGATTTGGTTACCGGTCGGGAAATCCGGTAACCGCTCGGTAACCGGAGATCCGGACCACCCCCGGGAAACGCTCGTCCCGGTCAAAAAATCCCAATTTTTTTGAAAATATTAAATTTTAACAAAACCCCTCAGTAAAAGGTTATATTGGGAATCAATTTTTTTGAATTTTCAAATTTTGATTTTGAAATTTGTCCGGTAACCGGTTGTGATTTTCCGGTAACCGCGGTAACCGGCAATCCCGACCCCCCTGGGGAAATTTTTCCTACCGGAAACCAAAACCTTGCGTAGTTGACAGAGGAGGTGGCAGGAGGAGCGTCCGCGTGTGCTTTGCCCTCGGCTTCAGCTTGGCGGGTGAGCTCGGCTTCGCGCGCTGTGATGTCTTCTTCGCACTTTTGGAGCTCGGCTTCACGCGCCTTGAGTTCGTCGGGAGTCATGATGGCTGAGAGGAGGAGAGGGTATCAATCTAGGTTTTAGAGAAGAAAACTAGGGGATGACCTGCTCTGATACTATGCTAATTGTAAAGAACGGGCTGCACATTGCTTGCCTCGTCCGTGTTATATTCACGTATATATATAGTGTACAAGGTACATCAATCAGATTACAATCAGGTCACCAGCAGCTACCATGTATGTAATATTTCCTGCCATCAATACGAGATCTCATTAAGGGTGGCTTGGCGTGGACGCCAAGATGAGCAACAAGCATAGCTGATGCGGAATAATCTGGACGCCCGGATACGGCCGTCCGCTCATACTCCAACAGAAATATCACGTAGTACTGTGCAACATGTGGATCTAGAATGCTGTTCCTTCGTTGCCTACACAATCTAAGATATGTTAAATATTTGTCTGGTTATTGCATGTAGCTATATATCACTGCACCCTATCTAATATTTAGACGGATTCTGTTCAACTCAATGCCTATAGAGTAATACAATTCCTCTGTTGACTTCCAGGGATAACATACATGGAGCATTTTGTTGTTGCACATGCACGCCATGGCATTGCGTTGGGAGCAGGCATGAGATATCTGAAACTAGCTTAATTTCTACAATTTTTTTGTATGCTATGCTATAGGCAGTTGTTGTGGCTTTTTCATAAATGCTTATGTCAGTAGTTAATCAAACATGATACATTTGTATGTCAGTTTACTTAATCGGTTCATAATTGTATGGAGGTGTTCTATATATTGTTAGGTGATCATTTTTGCAACAGGGGATACTGTCAGAGGCCAGCCGTCTCCACAACATTGCGCATCCAGAATTCCCTCTCCGAATTCACCAATGATCTCCGTTGTCATGTCAAGGTTTATCTTTAATGTATTGCAGACTATACACTGGAATTTGTAGAATACCTGCACAAGATATGCATGGTTAGGTGGTGAATTGTGGTTACCTTGTGTATTTCTGAATTATGCTAATGGTCTCTTATAGTGCAGTTCCCAGTATATTGGCCGTTAAATCCTAATTCGTGTGGCATTCAGATTTTCTATTACATCTAATTTTTTTGTTGGGATCTGTTTCACTGCAGAGTCTGAAATTGAGAGCCCGAGTCTAGTCTTGTCCTCCAACCTGACGTGTTCTAAGATCGCCGACGGTGTTTGCCGCGACAATTGGGGTCCTGGATGAGTGGCGATATAATGAATGGCGGACGGACGCGGCGGCAAGTTCAGGATCTCGATCTCATCGGCAAGAGGGTGCCAGAGAGGAGTCCCGCCTTCTTTCCTTCCCGCCCCACCCGCCATCATCTAGCCCGATCAATCGCATACCTGCAGTGGTTGAACTTTCGTTGGTAGCTGGTAGAGATACTGTTTTAGTGTACCACTCAGAGGAGCTGATAATTGCGACTGATCATGGACAATCGAGTTTGGAGAACCATACATTCGTAAATGAGCAATGCTTGTAAGTAAGCAAACAGAAAGTCACAAGTTCCATCCTTCTACGTTTAGTACTCAAACTTAATTTTGATTTGATTTCAGTTTAATAGTTTGATATTTGAAATTCTATTTTGATTGAGCAAACTATATGTGATTTTGGAGAAGGCAACAACTTTTATTTTTATGATGTATTTTTTCTATTAGTTCCCGTGATTTCATAGCTTTGATCTTATGGATTCCAAATTTCAATTTTTTTAGAAAAAAGTGGTTTCCCATCAGTACTTCGTTGCTTTATATACAGTGGCCTATATTTGTGCTAGGACCTATATTGTATATTTGCTAATTTGAACGCTTGACCCAGTGGTGCCTGAATTGTGGATTGTACATTTGGTAATTTGTTGGGTATAGTCCTCAACTTTGCTTAATTTTTCTATGCATTTTCTGTAAAGGTTTGTTTATGCAGATATACTCTTTAAGTGTGTTTTATTTTCCTTATTATATTGTGGGAATATATCAATATGATCTCCAATTTTTTGCCACTTATATGTGCATCTTATTATCTACTCCCTCGGCATTGTCCAGTTACTTTTTTCTTGAAGTACTAATTTTTACATGGGCTTCTTGGATTTCTCTACTTTTAGATGAAAAGTATACACCATGCAAATTGTGAACGGGGAACAAATATTGTGTTGTGGTGATGACAATTATATGAATATTGGGGAAAAAAGTAAGCTCTAACATTTGTCACCGGTTAAAAAAACAGGACAATAAGTCTTTACATGGAACACATGGGGGTAGAGATCGCAACATGGTTATTATAACATGTATGCCCCGTTGCAACCCACACGCAATCACGATTTTACGTTTCTAGATGTAGTTTCTATCTGATGTATTTTACCGTTGGGTTCATATATCCAAACTATTATCTTGCTGGAAGATCTACTCACAAATGCAATAAAGAGATTTTAGGATTGGTTTCTTTCACAAAGTGGCTACAAAATGGCTATACCGACGAGGTCTTATATTATTTACTTGTGAGCCTAGCGACACAGAATTTTTACTCCTGTTGCAATGCACGACACGTTTCCTAGTTAGGTAAGACAAAAATTTCCAATCTAGTAGTTCCAAATAACCGTACGCTTATATATAGTTTAGCACATTAGTGTTGCATCCATTATGCAGCACACCGAAATTTTGGACGGCTGGAGCACGAAGGCACGATGGATAGCTGAGAAGAAGTGCACATTGCAACATGAGAAATTTGTTTGTAATCTCTGAAGTGTGTGAAGACATTGGATATTATGTGGGTGAAGAAGTACAATGAGAAATGCAATATTCATATTTACTTGGAGAAGTGTTGCCCCTTACATTGGAATTTGGTGGTAGTACTAATACAAAACTATGGGTCCTTCGATATAGGTCAGTAGCTAAAGGAACCTTGGTTATGAGATTGGTATACCTGCTTGTAGGTTATAAGCATTGATATTTCATGAGCTTTCCTTTTTGAATGAAAAACATTCACATGTGCATTGAAAATTATCGTAGAAAGCCACCACACATATTTTACTAAGACCTCATTTCAGTGGCTCGAAACATCAAAGTAGTCCATCCACGTGTTTCCAACCAAATTTGACGATGCACAATTCCCCGAGATAAACATTATGAAATACTCCATGAAAACATTGTGTTTTTTTAACAAGGGAAGGGCCCAGACGAGCCTAGTGTTGCTTTTCATTCATCATTTGAACAGGGGAAACATTGTGTGTTATATCTTGCGGTGTGCATTTGTTGGAGTAAACGGTGCGGTGTTATTAACGTACCCGCCAAAGTAGTAGAGTGATTCCCAAGACGTCTTGCTTAAAGCAATACTCCACACATTCAGTTTAAATTCGGTTATCAAAGTTTCAAATTATTGAATTTTCCAATTTTGGATACATTTGTATTGAAACCTGGTAACCACACTCAAGTAATTTTTAAAAATGCTACGCTAACATTGCTAAAGACAGGAACCTCCAAATTATTTGCATGAATGTCGTCAAAGCCAAGGATTTTAATTATATCATAATGTAAAAGGGATCATGATGATTTGACCTCGAGGAGTAATATGATTTTTTTAGATGATGTTCGCAACGTCAAGTACTCAAAACTTTAATCCTACTGTTCATCTCTCATTTGTGGGCCGAAACGTGTGTGTTTGTCTATTTGGAATTTTATGTCCAACAACTTTATTTGTTCATGTGGTGATTAATGTCAGATGTTTTAGAAAAACTCGAAGTATGTGAATATAAAAGAGTTAAATGAGATTGATTGGTTCATACATCTATACCGCAGATTTTGATGACTTGTGTGCATCATGAGTACTCTATATTGCAAGCCAAGATATAATCTCGTAAATTTTAGACTCTCTAGTCTGCCTAAACTGCAACTGGCAAATGACTCAAGCCTATAAGATTAAAAAACTCATTTTTCACTTTGGTACATCGATTACGTTAGTGCCGCTTCTTGCGATCCATCAAGCGAACATAGTGCCTCTGTTTTCTCGTTTCCTATACTCACTAGAAAGAACCACTCTCAAGCGATAACCATTATATCCCAACCATATTAAAAATATATTTTGCCGCCACTTCATTATAATATTCAGGAGGAGTGATGTACAAGGTGGGCGGAGAAAGAGGGTATAAGATATTAGGATACAGGAAGTAATAGAAAGGGCATGTTATCGTGACATTCCAAGAAGATTAGTGCATACCCTTGTGTTGATGATTCATTGGACAATCGCTCTGCCTTCTATGCTCGTACTACCAAATCCAAATCACTAGCATGAAGAGACTCGACAAAGCATGCGAGAGAATATCCCATAATTCTGATAAGTTGAAGTAAAATGGGGAACAAACTATACCTTTTTTCTACTTAGGTAAGTCTCGCCCCTTCTTATAAAGGGCTTGCGTGATAGCACTAGCCTATAGTAATGTGTCCTCCCAAAGGCGTTAGGTAAGCATTCATTTATTACGAGGTTGACCATCTAGTAGTTTTTATTCCAAAAAAAAATGGAGCGCCGACCTCTTCATCAAAGTGATGCATAGACATTTATTTTATTTATTTATTCAATAAAGACCGGAAAAATACTTAAACGCATACAAACCGCAGCCGTCAAATAAGGTGACGACACACTACCAATTAGCATAAAAATAGAGGAAATATAGGGTCTTGTTCTATGTACACAACCGTCTATGTCCCATGTGCTAGATCTAACAGAGTGCCTCATGCGCACGCTCTGGAAGCACCTTCGCCATCCTTAGCTGAACCATCCATACAGTTTAGAACGAAGAAAATACCTTTGCTACGTCAATTGTCATACTACATGATGCACGTTGCTTTCCTACTTGGAGGCCATTCTCCCTTTGTCTCCCTAGGCTCATAGTATAGTACTTCTTCAAATCAATAATCTAGCTACCTCCTCTGGCCGGTGGATTTGACTCCTGGATTCAGGGCTTCATAGGATGAAAAACATACTCATGTAAAGAAGTTGCAACTTACTATTAGGAATCTTATCTTGATATATAGAGCCTAGATGTTAAGCATGCTTGGCATGGAATAATAACAAGATGGGTCCCTCCCGGTGGATTATCATGGTATCTATTACTCTAGGCCTCATAGGATTAGGGCTTCAGGAGAGCAGAAAAACTACTTAAGCCATGCTCCTCGCTTCATTCCCTTGTAATTCCTCTGTAATGCCAAGATTGAGTAATAAAAAGTGCAGGCTATCGTAAGCCCGCCGTAGCCCAGGTAAAAAAAAAGGAACGGGGCTTCATAGAATGAACAAGATGAAGCCCTTATTGAATAATATAATTCTGAGGTTTCTTGATATTTTTGTTTAGTATGGTTATCATGGTATCACGGTGACAATATGGCTATCTTGTTATATTAGAAAGGCACTATTTAATAGATGTTTTATGGTCTTTATTAGTACTATCTTTGGATGCTCTAAGTGACATCGTGGGTGTGTCCATAAATGTGGAATACGAACCTTAAATAGAAGGGTGATCTCCGAGTAACGTCTATCATGCATGCTTTTGGAGGCTTTATCATGTGTTTAATCATGTTAACGTTGTGGAGAGTTACCACTAGTGAAAGTATGATCGCTAGGTTTCCAAACATTGAAACATCATTTCCTTTCAGTTTTGCTACTTTCTTTTTTGCTGCCATAT
Source organism: Alopecurus myosuroides (assembly GCA_028641055.1). Classification (NCBI taxonomy): domain Eukaryota; kingdom Viridiplantae; phylum Streptophyta; class Magnoliopsida; order Poales; family Poaceae; genus Alopecurus; species Alopecurus myosuroides. The sequence continues at coordinate 158,155 of JAPCYS010001956.1, forward strand.
TTTATTATAGATTTAGTAAATTTTATTTTACATCCATATTGCCCATATTTTATCATGTCTTCGCCAAACTAGTGCACCTATACAACTGAATATGATATTAGGTGTGTTGGGGATACAAGAGCATTCTTGTATCTTAATTGCAGTGTTTACCTCCCTTAGTTCGATGAACCTTGGGTCATCCACTTAAGGGAAATTGCTGCTATACTACAAACCTCTGCACTTGGAGGCCCAACAGAGTCTACAAGAATAGAAGTGTGTAGTAGAAATCATATAACTGATGTGGTACTTGAATGGCGAGTATTCAAAGGAGAACCTACAAGCAGGTGATTTGAATATAATTGTTACACCTGGAGATATTGAGGACGCGAGTTCCTACCTGATGTTGGAATTCAAGATGAATGGTTTGAGTAAAACCAAGTTTTTTATGGGACTTCAGCTTGAACATTCCCCTGGGATTCTAGTGCACCAGTCTGCTTACACCCATAAGGTGGAGATTTGTATTTGATAAGACATGTCCTTCAAAGACCACAATGACCGGCACGTCTTTACAGCAAGACAAGGACCCGTTCGGACCTAAGGACGAGGTGGACGAGATTATGGGACATAAATTCCCCTACTTGTGTGCAATTAGAACACTCATGTACCTCATAAATTGTACACGGACGGATATTGCATTCGCTGTCAATTTGCTTGCTAGGTACAGTTCTGAGCCTACCAATAGATATTGGAAAGCATCAACGACATCTTCCAATACCTACAAGGGTCCAAAGATCTTGGATTGTTCTATAGAAAGAATCAAGAACTATCAATGGTAGGCTATGCAGATGCATGGTATCTTTCGTACCCGCATACTTCCAAGTCACGGGAAAGATGTTTTCCTTTATGATGGAACAATAATTTTTTGTAAATCGTCTAAGCAAAGTCTCGTATCGACTTCCACGAAACACTCAGAAATTATAACATTGTATGATATATCACTCAGAAATTATAACATTGTATGATATATCACGAGAGTATGTATGTCTTCGATGGATGATTATCCACAGTTAGAAGACGTGTGGGCTGAACGCCGTATAAACCCCCACCTATATCTATGAAGATAATGCGGTTTGTGTTGAAAAAGTGCAGTCAGGGTATGTGGAGAGTAATCTCACAAAGCATATCAATCCCATGTTTTTCTATGCGCATGATCTGCAAAATATGAACGAGATGAGGATCTTACATACTAAGTTGTGTGGCACTCTCGCTGATTTGTTCACTAAATCATTACCAACATCATATTTTGAGAGGTGTGTTCGTGGGATCGGTAAGATGATACTTCGGAAAATTCCAAACTCGGGGGGGGGGGGGAGAGAGATTTTTCACACCCCATCTGTAAATCTTGATCTAGATGGTAGAGTACTCAACTTAATGTAAGATGATATTTCGAACTTTCGATATGTTTCTTATAATAAGGATTTTGATGAGGCAATTCGTGCAACATTAGGAGACGTATTACATATTTTTCCCACTGGTATTTTTGGAATTTTTAAGACATTGACAATAAGGGATGACGGACCAAGGTACGGTTCATCGTGCGGCTCCACCGTTTCTTGCGGCGGGGGTTTTCCCTCTAGGTTTTTTGTCCTCTCCACCTACCCTTCTCCGCTACCAAGTCATGGATGGAGAGAGACCCAACAATTGATTAATAAAGACCAGTTCTTCCTATTCTTTGTGTCCATTTTTTCGCATTAGTGATTGTGCCGCGTGTACGACTATTTCGACTATGCTCCCTGCTCCATGCACTTATACCGGACTCGCCGGTAAAGGTTGTGGAACACTCATGTCCGGATATGGATAAGACGTGAGCCAAGATCGCTGAAAACATCAATTTACTCTTACATATGGAGGATTTATCCGTAACATTAAGTTGTTTATTAATGTTTTTGCTAATCCATTCTCCAAGTACCTCATTGCAGAGAGAGTTTCATGTCAAATATTCTAACACAAATTGCATTTAATGATACCTGCGAAATGAACTTGAGTGTGTTTCATGTCCAGTATTCTAACACAAACTGCATTTTACATTACCTGTGAAAATGAATGTGATGCAGCAAATGGCCTTAACCACCCGGAAACATATCTATAAATATATTGGCAACATCTCCTCCTCTAATAATCAACAGGAAATCCACCAAGAATAGGCACACATTGGTCTTCGTTAAATAAAATATATACACAAGTTGCCCCGCATTTCTGTAGATATACACTATATCCTCCCTACATCGTTCTCCATGACAACGACGAGGGCTCTGCGGCGGAGGAGGACACCGGCGGAGGAAGCACCATCCACCACAAACTCACAGTCTGGCTTGAATTTGGTCCGTAGACCACCCAAACTGTGTGTAGTAAACAGTTGTCCAGTTGTTTATGATATTCAAATGAGTAGTAAAAAGGACACAACCATGAGAATGATTCTAGATAAGAACGCATATTGTCGATTAGGGAGGAGCACTGGTGCAGGTTTATCATCAAATAACATATTTTTCATTGGATAATTTAGATTTTAGGAGCATGTGCTCCTTCTTATCCCGTACTCCTTCGGACTTCCCCTTGATCTTCTACTAAACTGAGAAGAAACTGTAGATTGTTGTTGTCCTCTACAGCCCCAAACTAATCAAATCATATATATTTGAAAGAACACAGTCAATCATTGCATAATCATTTTTAATTCGCGATTTTGTTTATTGGACAACCATATCATTGAAGATTTGAACATGAAATTTCAAAATGATATTACTTTTATGTATATTTTAAGAAATTATAATACACTTTTAAAATTTTGCATCAATTCGGTTTGAGCTAGTGTGTCCTGAACATTCAGCTGATGAACTCTAGGAATGAGGCAATGATCACCTCGAAAACAGGAGAGCTGTGATTGATGAGAGACTACCATTCTGCACAGCATCTACGATCTCGTTGCTGTCAGAATTTGGATATTTTTAGAGTCCTTACATGGTACCCCAAGTCAATAAAAGCCGTTCATTTTCATGCATCTAAAGGCTGGTGAAATTTCGTACTAGTGGTAAAAGGATGAGTAGTGAAATTCGTACTAGTCAAAATAGTTCAGCACAAAAAAAAAACTCTGTAGATGGGCCCTGGCCCAGGAATGAAAAACAAGTATGTGCGTGTGCATCGTCCTAATCGTTTCGCAAAGAGCCCAGGCCGAGAGTCCACTCCTTCAGATTCTTGTCTTGTTGCTGCCAGTGCACCACTAGAGCTCCAAATCCTTGCACACTCGCTAAGTTCTTGAAAGAATTGGAGCTATAATTTCCTCAAACTGCTCAATTCTCGACCTTCCATGGTGCATAAGTGCATCAAAAGGCTTATTGTGATCGAGACCACAAATTCGACCTTCCATGGTCCATCTCATTATTTTTAATGTGGCTTGGATTGGTTGTTCACATATCTAGGTAGTAATTTTAAATGACTTGCTAATTTGTCTTAAAACGTGTAGAATGTAGATTAAAAGTAGGATGGAGTCATACTTGATGGGTCAGTTGGGCCTAATATATCTCCACCATTAGATGGAAGCGTACTTGTATATTTCCATGACTAATAAAAGGTTCCGTAGAATTTTCCTTTTTCGACGTGGAGAACAAAAGGAACAAAAGTGCTGACCTTTCTATAAAAAAATAAAGATCCATACCACTAACCACTCGCTTAAACATGAGACTATCACTGGTTCCTTAGTTGTGACGATCCAAAAATTCTATTTGAAAAAACAATCCTTTTTGGAGCTAGTACCATTGTGGGGAGAAGTTGAATATCGCATTTGGATCCGCCAAACCATAAGAACGCAAGGGGACAATCCTATAGCGATTGCACGTCTTGTAAATCGTGTACTCCTTTTGAAATTCCATGTGCCATCCAGGCCCCAAGAGTCAAGATCACTAGTATGTGGATACAAAACAAAGACTACACGATATGGGTTGAATTATTTCAACATAAAAAGGTAAAATTAGGGGCCCACAATTCATCTTTTGCTTACGAAGTCTTGCTCTTTAAAATGGACTTTACTGTGTGCCTTTATTTATAAAGGGGGAGAAAATCTTATTTCACAACTTGGGTGATAGCATTGACATGAAGGCATCCATCCTATGGTATTTGTAGTTAAGCATATCTTCATTATATGTTTGATCTGGATAATGTGAAACTTCTCTTAAACTTTCTTTTGAAAAAAAAATGTTCATATGTACAGAAAAAATTGATGTCCATGGGACAAAGCCACCACGCTTTGTTGCTTCCGACCACGTTTGAGAAAATTACGCGCTAGAGTACCCATGCATGCCTTATAAAACTATTGCGACAATTCACAAACTCCCAATCAAGCAAGCATCAAGAAGTACTCTACCCAGTAAAAAAATGCATTGAAAATTGCTACTCCCTCCAAGAAGGAACGCACGGTGTTTTAGCACTTGTATCGGCGAAACATTATTTAGTTGCACCAATGAAATGGAAATTTTAGCCAAAATTAATAAATAAATCTGATATTACTTTATCTATTGTTTTCATATATTGAAGCGTTTCAATCTTATATATAACTTGGAGGAATTTTTTTCTAATTGAGGATTTTTCTAATTTTGAATATATTTTAGAGAAATGCAATCACCACAATCCTATAATTTAAAATGCTGATATGTCAAGAAGTTTATATGAGTGAAACATTCCACTAATTTAACTTAAATTCATATAATCCTAATTTGTCTTTACAAGGCTTTTAGTTAGGTTGGGTTGTAAAGGGAATCATCACGATTTGGCCTCTAAGACAAACAAGATTTTCCAGTACGAGCTTCACTACATCAGCTATGGATTATATGGCTTGTGTTAGTGCCTTATTTCTAAACAAAAATGTGCTTCTCGTTCTAGTTGGAATTTTATGCGTACCCATTTTATTTTTTCACAAGCTCAATAATGTAAAATCTTCAAGAAAAATAGAATTACGAGATAAAAATACGAGTAAAAAAAATTGAGTGGACTTATATTGAGCGAATCGTACATGCATATATACCGCGTTTTTTCTTATTTGTGCATGCGAAGAGTATGACTATCTTGCAAGCAGAGTCCAAAGCTCGTAAACTCCGAGGATCTCTAGTCTGCATCAATTAAAACCTCACGTACCACTCAAGAGGTAGTCCTACCTTATTTATGGGTCATGGTCTCATTGATCTCTTTTGTACCTCAAAGCCATATTCGTTGCTTGTGGTGGACCATACGCTCCTTTTTTCCCTTTGGAACTCTGTTCTTATCCTGCTGGCATGAACCTTCTCCCGCGATGACCATCCCAACCCATCCTTGTAAGAAATGATTTCACTGTTGCTTCCATGAGATTTTATGGGAGCATGTTCTACATGGTGGTTTGTGGAAGAGAGTATGCTAGTTGACGCGGAGAGAAGAGTTGAGACTACAAAAAAAAAGGTGGGGCATGGCATTGTCTTCGTCCAACATGATGAGTGCACTTACTTTTTTGGGTGATTCATTGGTTATTTCGGGTGCCTTCTATGGACAAATCTAATCCCAAGCATTAGTGTGTGGAGATTCAACAAACAATATGACAAATGAGATTATGCAATTCTAAGACAAAGTAAAATGCGGAACAATCTATTGACTGGTCTCCTAGGAAAGCCTTGCGCTTCTTCGTTTTTACACAGGAATACAATCGTTTCAAAAGTTTGATTATAGTTTTTTTTACTATAAACCAATAATATATTCACTTATCTTGGACATACCGTACGAAAGAAATAATTTTCAGTCATAATTTAAAAATTACTCCCTCTGTTCACTTTTAATTTGCGTTCTAGCTTTTCTAAAAATTTCCCAGTTACTTTGCGTTCTATACTCTTTGCCACTTGATTCCCTAATTTGCCCACATAGTTAATCTTTAAAGCATTAAAGTATTATAGAAAATAACTCGCTTTCTAGCTGTTTTCTATCAACAGAGCAGCATGCGGCTATGTAATTAAATTGAGGAGGAGGCGAGTCGGCCTAGGCCAATTGCATGCATGGAATTGATTGCCAAAGGCTCACTAACTTTTTTTTGCTAGCATGCAAGCGTGGGAGAGCACCAGGGGTAACAATCCATCCGGTTCCTAACTTAGCCTCTTCAAACCACTTCTAGGTAGGAGAACGCTACGCGTAGGTCGCAAAAGTTTGCAAACGTAGGTCCCCTCATGAGCTCTCGGATCTTCATCCCACGTTCAGAAATCAGGACATCACAATTTGGCCATTTAGCCCCCCTGTTTTTTCGGATGTAGAAACCGGACTCCACAACAGCTCCACTTAGACAAATGGGTATATTATGTTGCCCCAGTCATCTCGATAATTACAGCAAAATTGCCATTGCAGCAAATTCACTCGTATCACAACAAAATTATCGCCACGTGCACAAAAAAAAAGTAATGCAACAAATTGTTCCAAACAAATCGAAAAAAGTAATGCAACAAAGACTAGTTAAATAATATGTTCATTGCGCTGCAACAAAAAAGTTCAAACCATTCAACAAAAATCACAACCTATTGTCACTAGAAAAATTATTTGCATCAACTAAAAAATTGGTAAGCAACAAAATAATTTGTAATTATTCCATCTGCAACAAAATAAATCGATAGCAATAATAAAATCACATGTTTACAACATGTGAAGGAGAGCATAAAACATATCATTGCAAATGAATTCTAAGAACATATACGCAATTTCTAAAACATCATCCAGAAAAACATTGCAACATCTTGCTTGTGCTTTCTCAACAAAATACTTGCGAACTTGTTACAAAATTTGAAGACGCACGTAACGTTGGTCGAAATGGCAAAAAAGTTAGCCTAAATTTACCTGCAGGTAGTTATTATATTGTTTTGTTGAAAATATGGTCTCTCACGAAAACTGCGCCAAAAAATCAATTCCATAGTAATTGGGCCTGAAATAGTCCACAGACCGCCTCATACAGAGAAGCGATCTAATCTACACTCCTATAGGTCACTCTAGGAAAAACATTTTCCTTCTAGGTATCCGTGTTCAGTCCAGAACGCAAACTAAAAATAAACGGAGGTAGTATTAATTATTAGGTAGGCATCTGGATAAATTACCACTACTTGTCTCTTTCCATGCAAATTGGAAAATGAACTTGGCAGCTGATGGTCTGCTCCACTTCACCGGCGAGAGGCAGGAACGAACCACGGTTGATAGCACTTCACCATGGGGCACCGCAGGCCTACCTTATCAGCCCATCGGATTCGGGGAAATCATAGGTGTCGTGGTGTGGGATAAGGGCGGCGGACATGCGGTGAAGGGAATAACGATGGTGGCGGCATGTCGCTGGGAGTGGGAGAGAGGACTGTGGGGTGGCGGCGAGCGGGCAACGAGTAACTTTCGTAAGAAACAACAGTGGTTGGGAGGCAGTTAGGGGGAGAGAGTTACATGAAGAACGGAAGGGGAACAGTAGGGTATCAAATATAGGAAGGATATGGTTTATTTTCTTTATTCTATGGTTTATGGGCCGAATTGAAATCCAGCCAGCTTGTTCAACATGTGGATCCCCTTGATGCTTTATTTTTCGGTTAGTCTATTAAAACAACGTGTCCCATGAAACTGTTTGGTTTGGAGGGTGGTTGTTAGCACTTTTCCCTACAAGGTTTGTGGGATCAAATATATGTATGCACATAAGGAATATTTCCAAAATAAAAAACTAAAATATTTTAATTATCTATTAAACAGTTTTACGAGTACATCGAAACAATATCTCATCTTAATATGTCTTGAAGACCTTTTATTTGTTGTTGGTTGCCATATTATTGTATTGTAGCTACCATATTAATAGTTAATGGTTACAATCAAAATAATTCGGAGTTAATATATAGTTTTTACATGTTATTTCGAATACTTTAAAACAAGATCTCATCTTAATTTTTTTTGACACATTTTCTTTGTCAATAGTTGTTAGTTTATAGGAAGGAATATATTATAGTATTAATATTTCTTGCTTACTCTCCAAATAAAACAGGTTTATCAGATAATTTTCAATATTTCTTTTAGCATCGCAATGATTTACATGTCGCGAGAGTGATTATTTAATCCACACTAAACACGTAAAAATATGGAATTACCATCAGGAAAGGGTTACATTGGTAAAGAGCAAAGTTCACAAAACCTAAAACCCATATGAAAAATTAACTTGACTCTGGTGATGAAGGTGAAGGGAATATGCCCGAGAGGCAATAATAAAATGGTTATTATCTTATTCCTTGTTTATGATGAATGTTTATTTCTTATGCTAGAATTGTATTAACCGGAAACGTTGATACATGTGTGCTTAATAAACAAACAATTGTTCCTAGTAAAGCCTCTCTTTTAACTAGCTCGTTGATTAATAGATGATCAAGGTTTCCTGATCATGAACATTGGATGTTATTAATAACGGGGTCATGTCATTAGAAGAATGATGTGATGAACATATACCCAAAGAGAATATAGCAATGCGATCAAGTCATTTAGTTTAAATTGTTATATCAAACACACGAAGTAACTTATTCCTTAGACCATGAGATCATGTCAATCACTGATACCGGAAGAGTGCTTTGATGGCATCAAACGTCACACCGTAACAGGGTGACTATAAAGGTGTCGTTGAGTATTCGGAAAGTATTAGTTGAGGATCATGGATCAAGAGTGGAATTTGTCCATCCAAATGACGGAGAGATATACTCTGGGCCCTCTCGGTGATATCACATCGAAACCGCTTGCAAGCACGTGATATGATCACAAGGATGTTATATCACGGGAACGAGAAAAGAGTACTTGTCGGTAACGAGATTGAACAAGGTATGGTTGATACCAATGATAGAATCTCGGACAAGTAAAATATCGCGAGACAAAGGGAATAGTTCACGGCGTTGTTGGTTCACACGATCACGAGAGTCATCGTTGAATATATAGGAGTCATCACGGATCTCCAGATCCCGCTGTTGATTATTGATTGGAGAGGAGTCTCGATCATGTCTATCTTATTCGCGAACCGTAGGGTGACACACTTAAGGTTCGATGACGCGTTTGAGAGGATACGGAATATCGGAGAAAAGTTTGGACAGCACCGAAATTGTTTCGGGGAATATTGAAATAGTCACCGAAATTGTTTCGAGTAATTTTGAAATAGTTCAAGGGGATTCTTATCAAATGGTTGTTAATAGATTTAAACAACTAACTCAAGGGGTTATATGTTACTGTTTGTTAATGGAATTAACAAATATTAAAATAAAGAAATAAAATTGTTTTATTTATTTATTAAAGAAAACCCTTGGGATTTTGAGTGGGAATTCTTGGAAGAATGAGTGGGTTGAGTGGAGACTCCACTCACATGATGAGGGAGAGGTGGAGGCAGCCAAAAATTCGTGGCTGCCATCCCCCCCTATAAAAGGAGGGGTGAGAGCTCCCTCTTCCCAATACACACACTTGTGTCATCTCTTCCTCCCTCCTGCCGCTGCTCCACCACTTGTTCGTGCGCTTGGCGAAGCCCTGAGCAATGTTTTTCTCCACCACACCATGTCGTCGTGCTGCTGGAGTTCCGAGGGATCCTCTACTTCCGCGCCCCGCTGGAACGAGGGAACGGAGGTCGTCATCAACCGTAAGTGTGACCGATCACGGATGCACCGCCGGATTGCGGTGCCCATCTTCTCGCTATCGGGATCGGTGTGAGTACGACTACGCCAACAACGAGATTTGATCTCGTACCACTTTGAGTCTTCGAGGGTATGTGTTCTCCTTAACCCTCTCGTTGCCCGTTGCACTTCGTCTCCTAGATTAGATCTTGGCCTTTCGGGTGTCTCTCGTGTAGGAAATTTTTTGTTTTCTATGCAACGACCCCTTCAGAAGGGACTATAATCTGTTAACTAGGGTTAGTTTTAAAGATCTCATCACGACAAAGCAAAGCATAAAATGCACACGAATTTCGTCTTACAATTTAATTAAAGAGCCAAAACATTTTAAACTATTTAAACTAAAATGAATCGAGGTGGCTGCATTCATGCATGCATGAACCGATTACCTTATTATTTTTGTGCCCACCGAAATGCAAATCTCGGCAAATGCCCTTATTATCATGGTCTGTTATTTTTTTATTTTTTATTTTTCAAATTATATAAATTATATACGAAGAAGAAACTTTCAGAAATACTAATCGGTCGTTATGCCCTTGAAAAGTTTCGGATTAGTTGCTAGCGTCAGCGGACGGCCAGTATGACTTATCGAATAAGCTTCGGATGCTTGGTATTATTGTATTGATCTTATAGAATAGAAACCAGGAATAGAGCACAAGCGCGGTAAAAAATAATCGAGGTAAACTTTAAAAGAAAGAGATGCATATCAAAGTTATGGCTTCATTCTCATGATTTATTTCTTATTCCTTTCACTATTTAATGTTCCATTTTGCGTTCTTATTGGAGTTTTTACACGATATTTTTCAACTTCGCATGATGGACTACCTGAAATTTCCTCTTACGAGTGGGTTCCTCTCGTTGTTTCACACAAATTTTGCGTGACCCTCATAAACGAGTAGATTGAACTTTAACTAATACCCATAAAAATATGTAGATATACTCAAATATGAATATGCAATCTGGAAGAATTTTCTTAAATAGACCATGTGAGAAAAATTTAATAAAAACTCGTCTACAAAAACTTTACCTACTACAACGACACAAATTTTGCATGGAACAACGATACGAAGTCATTCTGAAAGAAATTTTTTCAAAATAGAATGTGAGACAAATTTAATAAAAAAATCATCTAAAAAACTATATGCTAGGAACCAGTTGCGTAAACAGAATCACAAAGTCGATATGCTAAATTTTCAGGGAGAGTTTTCCTTTAGCTGAAACACTATGTTGACTGTAAATTGTACTAGTGGGAAAAAAATCTTATCACTCAGGCTTAGGCAAAAGGTGTCAGTACATCTATTACCTTAGAGCCCTTACTTATCCATGGTTCCTATCGTTTAGGATGTAAACGGTTAGTAACAATCGTTTAAGGAAAAACGTCATAGTAATATTTTTTTTAAAGGTCATATGTAATTTCATATGAAATTATAAAAAAATATATTAAAAAACATCTGCGGCTATGCATCTTCCGACGTGGCACCGCTGATCTGAACACATACATAGTAGATGTAGGCTAATTAATGGGCAGGAACGGTTAATTTACTTGTATGGAACGTGTATATGTATGGGTACCCCATTATAGGAAGTGAGGGCGGCATGTAGACACATAACACATCACTACTAGGGAAAAGCTTACCCGTGACGCACCATTTTGCTTATCCGTGACGCACCTGGGCGCGTCACGGTTGTCACGCCGCGCCTATGGGTTTAGCCGTGACGCACCGAGCTAGTGCGCCGCGCCTATTGATACCCGTGACGCACGGGCTAGGTGCGCCGCGGCTACTTCTGGGCGCGTCACGCCTAACTCCCGAGGTGCGCCACGGCTATGAATACAGGTGCGTCACGGGTAAGCTAATGCCTCCACGGCTAAGTTCGCCGGTGCGCCACGGGTATCCACTTTGGCGCGTCACGGCTATCCTCCCAGGTGCGTCACGGGTACTCTTTTTGGTGCGTCCGGCTATACTATGCTGTATTTTTTTAAAATACGCAGTACCGTATTTATACAGGTATATACAGCTCAAATACAGAGGAATATCAGGAGACAAAATGTATCAAAACAGTTCTTTGACAAACAAGTTATATATCATAGTTGATCATACTGCTTAGAATTCCTAATAGCTACATCAAACAGTTTATTATGAATACAAAGTGTTTATCAGAGTCAAATAGATACAAGTGACCTACATCACACGGTTAATCATCGGGACCGATTACATCGATTGATGATGCTTCATCATCGGGACAAGTGACCTATCTAGTCGCCGATAACCTAATCATCTAGCTAGGAACCATAGCATGACGAGCGAGGCGACGGCGACAAGAGCGGCTGCGATGGTCTTCATCCACTTGTTGTTGTTCTTCTTGATCTTCTTCTGTTCCTCCTCGAGATGGATGAACCACCTAGCTTCCGCCGCCACTCTTGTGTTGTAGGATTTGTAGGCATTCCCTTTGAACTTGTTCACCTGCTCGAAGCAGTCTTCCCAGTGATCGTAGACTCCTAGAACCCTGCCTCTAAACACCACGTAGCACCTCGGCATCTGTAATGACAAGAAAGAAAAAAAAAACAATAGTTTTAAACATGTCTGCAATAGTAGTAAGTGGAGAAATATGACATAAATAAGATGAAGGTTAAACACAAAGGAACAAGATGATCATCTATTAATCATCGGCATATTTATTCAAAAGATCAAACGAACATCACAAAGTGAAACTGCAATAATAAAAAGTAAGATAATCAAGCCATGTACGATTTATATCGTAACGATGTGTGCCTCATATTTAGGGTGGACACATACAAGCGGCCTTGATGGAACTGGTGCGCCAAGTGGGATGCACAAGATCC